>JAXCGZ010017020.1:152500-180000 GCA_037179515.1 Halocaridina rubra
ATAACGATAAACAGGTCTTGTATCTTAAATTACAAACTCCTAATTTAAAAGTACAAGTAAAAAAAATTACTTTACATAATGTCACAACCGAAGTCAAATATGGCTGAAATACGATACAGTACATCACAAACATCTTTGTAACATAAATACGTGAAACTTTCATGAGTAGACGTTACAGTAGATATTTTACACACATTCACACGCGCACGCACACACACGCCTCCATCTATAGCTGAGGGGATTCATGTTCCAAATTTGATTATAAATGTATGAAACACGCCAATGAGAAAATAAATAACCCTGAAAATGCTCGATCTAGAAAATATATTCAAAATATATTTAAATGCATTTTAATATATTCAAATATTTAAATATATTTTAAAAGTGTGAAAATATGGTAATTCAGTAATGCCCAAATGAATTCTGTTTTAAAAATATGAAAATTAGGAGAATTTGTTTTCTTCGTTCTCATAACAGTATTTGTTGAAGAATGCAATCTTATTATTTTACATTAAGATATTATTATTTTTCATAGAATAATAATAATAATAATAATAATAATAATAATAATAATAATAATAATAATAATAATAATAATAATAATAATAATAATTAATAATAATAATAATATCCCCCCCCCAAAAAAAAAGAAAAACACATACTTTCTTGATTATATGGGGTTCTAAACATTAATCTAAACATTTAAGTCTCGTCATTATCGAGACTGGATAAAAAAATAGAAGATCATTAATTCCTGTTTTTTTTTTTAGTGTTAACACCGAAACTGCTAACATATATCATTCGAAGATATTGGATACATGATTATGAGCTATTATATGATCGAACTATTACTGTCCCCATTGGAGTTTGACTCATATTATCTTTAACATTCATTACATTTAACAGCAAATCATCACAACATGAAATAATTTTATTCTATTTCAATCCTTACGATCAATGAATACTATTGACAGGAAAAATACTGGCACTCTTAAACAATAATATGGCCGTGTTTTTCTAGCTAACAATCTTGTCGACTGGAAAGATCTTGGCGCTGATAACAATGACTGTAGTTCTAGAGTTAAATGTTGAAACAAAATCTTACATTATTTGTTTTCAGCCTTGGTAATAATGAATGGAATTCTAGTGTTGAGAGAGTTTCAAATGAGAAAGAAATAGCTGGTCATGATAAATAAAACCGTAAAAACTTGCGAATAAGCAGTAGACAGTAGACTTTAACTAGTAAAGAAAATTGTACATAGTATTTCAGATCTCATAAAAAAGAAGTCATCTTTAGTTAGTAATGACAAACTAAAAAAAAAAAAAAAAGAGCTTCGTCTTCAAAATGGCACGAATATTGGCACATGTCTAATTATCACTCTCAAAAGGCACTAAAGCGATACTACTTGTTTTATCAATCCAAATAGAGAGACAGGTGCTTACCAGTATTACTAAAATGACTAAGACATATTCTAACCTTTCTCACTCATATTTTAGTTTTTTAAATACTTTCCTTCATTTTTATGGAATTGTTTATAATAACTAAGTGGTATGGACAATACTTTCTTTTCCTGTCCTTTGTCATATTGCAGATAATAACGTGTTTCTTCGAACTAACTGCATTTTTATCTTCTTGTGGATTTATAGGAATATTAAGTTAAAAATTTTCGACGCATAATGCAAGACAAGTTTCTCATGAAATCTGTACACAATAATATAAAAGATGAGTATAGCTCACACAATTAACTGAATCACATTCATTTTTCATATTATAAACCATATACCATTGCATACATCACGTGATATCATAAAAACTGAAAAAGATAAACCAAGTTACATAAATGCAGTCTCGAGTGTCTTGGTACGTCAATATCAAATAAATAATATGACTAGATAAGCAGTGTCTTTAAAAATAAACATTGATAAATAGAGTATTTCGATATTGAAATTAATATTCATACTGGTTGTCTGATGATTGAACTCAACAATATCGAAGGTTTTCATACAGAATCACATCTGTAGATATCTAGAAAAAAAAATGCACCGCCATGAATATCACTGTACTTTTTTTATTTTTTTATTCTTAATTCTAGAGAAATGTATTGTGTTATAATGTCCCTTGAAATGTACAGCACTTTTTTTCGATATTAATGAAAACATGTCTCATTTACCTTATGTTTTCAATGTAAAGTTTCTTGTCAATGTTTATTTTCATTATGCAAATTACTTGTACATCAAACTTGATATAGTTGATCTCTCAATTTTACACCAATCTGGATCTATGATTCACATCAGTATTACAGCTGAAAATTCCCACATACAGTATATGAATATTATATTTTTGCATATTATATGGAATAATATTCTATATGTATATATTCATTCAAGTTTGTAGTCCTGAATGGCAAAAATAATTACATTCTTCAGTTCTGTTACTAATTTCAGGGGCCTCTCTGAGTACCATTCCATTCTTTACGTCGGAATTCGCGTAGCACTAAAAGTTTCACTATAATTTCATCAGACCTTTAGCATTGGCATTTAGCGTTTTGAAAAATGTGTGTAGTTTAATTGTCACGCAAGCTCACTTTCCAGTGATTCATTTTCTCTCCTGTATCACTCAGATTCACTGTTTATATGTTTATGATGCATTTTCTATGCTGTCGTCCAGAATTTTTTGTAAGCTATCTGGTATACGGACTTTTCTGCATGTAGATGACAAAAATAATTTTTTTTTAGAAGAGTAATCTCTGGAATATATAATAAGGTATAACAGGGCAATACAAATCACCCGTGATAACTGGTAAAACTAGCTCTTGAACTCTGGAGACTGAAGTTTTTGAAGGGTCTCTTCAGTTGCAGTGCCATTCCATATGGCTTGGCAAAGCATACGATCTCTGAAATCACCCCATCCACCATTGCCTCTCTTGACTCTGCCAGAACTACGGTAGACATTCTGCCAAGCCAGCGTTTTAGGAAACAACCAGTTTTTTCCTGACGTAATTCTCATTTTAGCTGTCCGAACCTCGTTGCTAACATCACAATTCCTCTTTTTAACATGAGTACCACTGGAAAACAATTTCAAGGGTTATTTTATGCTCATAGTAATACAGTTTAACAAACAAAAAAGATGATCCTTTGTTCAGTGAATTTACCATTTTTTTTTTCGGTAGCACCAATTCTGGCTGAAGATCTCGACTAATAATTAGCTGCTAAAATACTGAATACTTTAATCTAACATTTAGATACATAACTTACCAGCTGCCAACATGTATAACTCTCGAAAACTTGAGTGAAACCATTGACATTCTCGGCTTGAAGCATGTCTGAATGATATTAGTAAGAGTCCAATCCCAGTTGTAGTCATCAAATTGGCAGAACTGCGGTCTACACTTCATGAGCTCTTTCCAAGCACGAACATCCAAAACAAAGCCCAAGTTGTGTTTGGTTACCCACCAGTCACCCTTCTCGACCTAGAAAATTGAAATATGCAGCTGATGATGCGGTACAGTGCCATGGAGGCAGTGGGATATGTGGAGTGAGATTTTAGAAACTAAAGGACTGAAAATCAATAGAACACGATAGACTGTCTGAACAGCTACCAGTTTAACTCAATGTTGATACTCACCTGCAAGGAAAGTTTTCGAAGAGGGAACTATAGTTTGATGATTCGGGTTCAGAACATTACGGAAAAAGCAAAAGACAGAACTTAGAAAGTTTAGCAACTATTGCAGGTTGTCAGAAATGTTATGTGATAAGAATCTATATGAAAGGCTTAACAGAACATTGCACAAATCGGTAGTTAAACCTGCTGTGAGCAAGCCAAACTCAAAGACATTGTTTTCGAAGAAAATATATATAATATGATAGCTCAGTATTGAGAATACAGAGATGAACAATGTAATAAAAGGATTTTTACAGATATTACAAATACGTCTAAGAATGGCGTTGAGATGTGTTCTGTTGTTTTGGATATATGATTGGGAATACTGAATTAAAATAAGGATTATGTGATCAGGAAAGTATGAGAAGGATAATAGTGGGGAAGAAGCTTAAAGATCATTAAAAAAAAAACAACGACACTGAAAGCGTGCGAGAGGTTTCAGTATATGTTAGGTTTTCCCAGTGTAGAATTACGGAACAAATAATATTTGGTATACACACTCCATGCATGATGTAATATGTAATTTGGCCCTTAAAACCTAGTCTATGTACGGTTCATACTGTAAAAAAAAAAAAAAAATGGAGCTTTTCTCAAATGCCTCTGTAGTACTTACATTATTTTTGTAGACATTAGGAGACATTTTATTGTAGTTCCCCAAGGCAATAACTTGACACGTGGGACACTTTGCTCGTTTCTCTTTTTTAAGCATTGTTAAAACGTGAAGCAGATCTGGAAGTATGTAGTGATCCTCTTCCAAGAACACAACGCTACCTGTGTAGTTATTTTGTGTTATGCGTAATTCATTAAACACTCTGTTGAAGAAAGAAGACATATATATAATTTTGCTTCTGGTATGAAATATTTCGAGAAATGGCATATCATATGCCAAAGAAAGCAACAAGGGGGTCAACTTTGACGACTATGTACAAACCAACTTTCACTGTTTGCAAAACAGTGAAATAACGAGATTCACATTGGTTATTATTGAGAATATATTTGTAATATTACCTGTGGATTTTCCACCACCAATGGTGTTTTATTTGTGTGAAGGAGGCTTCTCTATAGTGCCCGTAGGTGTCCGGCCAATCGCGGTTCAAGCATTTAAGATCTCTGTTCCTGCAAATGAAATTTAGAATTAAACGTCATCCACCAACTGACTCTCTCTCTCTCTCTCTCTCTCTCTCTCTCTCTCTCTCTATATATATATATATATATATATATATATATATATATATATATATATATATATATATATATATATATATATATATATATATATATATATATATATATACTTCTTTTAAATTCCTTCTTAGTTTCCACAGAGTGTATAGGGATCAATATTTTGATATGGCTGGCTTTGGAATCAGAGATCATAGCTTAAAGCTTCGTAGGAGAACTGTTTTGCAGGATGAATGGATGTAATTTTTTGTGTAAGAATACTTGATAATTGGAATTCGCTAAGTGAGGAAGTAGTTGATGCTAAGTGCATTAATAGTTTTATGACAAATATGATAAGTATTACTGAGTAACAAAATGGAACCGATCAGATGGAGAGTCACGAGCATAAGGCTCTTTCTTGTAAGCACAATTAGGTACTACAATTAGGTAATTACAGACATATATATAACACACACACACACACACACACACATATATATATATATATATATATATATATATATATATGAATCATTTTTTTTTTTTTTTACCCCGACCGGGACTCGAACCTAGGACTTATGATTACTAAGTCAAGGCGCTACCACTACACCACAGAAGGTTAAAAGGAACCCAACCTTATAGCTTATATCTGCTATACTAAGGAATGAACGCATTCTAACTGAATGCCACATGTTCATATTACAGATTCCCCAACCTCACTCGTGGCTTCATTTTAGCATTTAATTCAATTCCCAATCTCATTCGGGCCATGAAATAACCAATAAGCACATTATATATGTGAAAACATGAATCATTTTTTTACCCCGACCGGGACTCGAACCTAGGACTTATGATTACTAAGTCAAGGCGCTACCACTACACCACAGAAGGTTAAAAGGAACCCAACCTTATAGCTTATATCTGCTATACTAAGGAATGAACGCATTCTAACTGAATGCCACATGTTCATATTACAGATTCCCCAACCTCACTCGTGGCTTCATTTTAGCATTTAATTCAATTCCCAATCTCATTCGGGCCATGAAATAACCAATACGCACATTATATATGTGAAAACATGAATCATTTTTTTACCCCGACCGGGACTCGAACCTAGGACTTATGATTACTAAGTCAAGTAATCATAAGTCCTAGGTTCGAGTCCCGGTCGGGGTAAAAAAAAATGATTCATGTTTTCACATATATAATGTGCTTATTGGTTATATATATATATATATATATATATATATATATATATATATATATATATATATATATATATATATATATATATATATATATATATATATATATATATATATATATATAATGATGAGTGAAATATTCAACGTGTTTGTAAAACTTATATCACCCAGAACTCCCAAATATTGACCAGTAAGCGTGAACTATTTAATACTAAGATAAAATTCCGAGAGGTGGATTCTGTTTAACCTTGAAACTTCTCTGCTTGTTTTTATACTTATTTTCTCTCATATTTTACTTTCAAGTTATTAATGTTGTCTTTATTTTTATTTTTACTGGCATCTTTATTTTATTTCATGGCAGACACGAGAAAAGTGGGATTGCCCGTTCCATCGCAACAAGAGTAGTTTCTCAACTACCGAACGGCAGTTACTGGGTTGTTAATACCCGCTTTCGCGTTTCGCCCAAGGCCGAGACTCGTGATGTCAAGCAGGAATTGACTAGATCTCGAGATAATCGAGAACAGTACGAGTGTGTTTGTGTTAAGTCACTTCATACATACATCATCATATATATATATATATATATATATATATATATATATATATATATATATATATATATATATATATATATATATATTTTTTTTTTTTTTTTTTTTTTTTTCTGTTATATTCGGATAACGAAGTGCTGCAAGAAAATATCACGTGCTACTAGGATATTTGACATGGTGCTAGCACTGATGATAATTTATTAAGTGCTTCTTTGTGTTTAATCAGGTGATGACGAATTCGTTAAAACATTTCTGTAGGTGTTCAACTGAAACGACGGTAAGCTGATTATTTTGTTATATATGCGCTATACGGTTTCACACTAGGTTCTATTATATGCATAATCGCATATGGCTATGTTGTAGGGGCACGTTAGGTTTGCTGAAGCAGATTTATATAAGTATTTCTTTGTTAATCGGTATATTTTTCTGTCGGTTTTTTCCTCTTAGAATAGAATGAGGCATTGGTAAGTTGTACGAGATATTTCCTTATGTTAATAGTCTTTACTTATTCGATTAATATAACCGCACGTGTAGTCGTCGTCGTCATAAAATTCTTAGCTCATATATGCAATATTTCCACGAGTGCTTCCTGTTGGTTAGTAAATAAGACTAGGTTAGGTTGAGGTAAAGCAAGTTTTTGTTAACCTAAGTTGAACAAAGTTTATATAAAGAGTAATCGTATGACATAAACAATGATATCGCGGTACGTAATATTTTCTTGGCAACGAGCTCTAACTCAAGGATTTTGGTCCCCTTTTAATCTATTTATTTTTGCCCTTCAAACAGTACCAACAGAGATTGTCGCAATACTTGTTTTGCTCGTGAAAAAGACAAATGTTGACGTGTCAAGGCAATATTCGTTTGGTAATACCAATTTTACAAAGCAGATATTGAATCTACAAAGCAGATATTGAATTTTCAAACAAGATGCTGAAATCTCTTTCGATCTCTAACATGTAGGGAAATATTGTTGAGAAAAAAAAGTCTAAAAGACCTTCAAGAATTCAAAGAAGTGTTCATTAGACAATACAGAACACAGGAAGAGATGGGAAAGATCAAAAACTTGTTGCAAGAGGCAAGAAGGTTAAATGATGAAAGAAATGAAGAAGAGAAGAAAAATGTTCATTACAGAGTTCTTCCAGACAAAGGGGAGATAAAGAAGATAATGACAGAAGATTAGGGGATGGGGCCTCATTAAGATTGTTATACACAAATGCTGATGGATTAGCTGGTAAGGCAGTAGAATTAAAAGATAGGATTCACAACAGTAAGGCAGATATAGTAGCAATTACAGAGACTAAGTTGAGTGAGGACATAAACAGTGTCACAGTTTTTCCTAAGGGTTTCAGAATACTAAGGGTTGAAAGATCTGAGAGGACTGGTGGAGGGATAGCACTGCTCATAAGTGAAAGGATTCAAGTCGAAGAAATAAACTTGGCTATAGCAAGTGAGTTCAAGGAATTTCTTGTTGCTCGCATAAATACTGGATCAGAGAGCATTATAATAACTGTTGTATACAACCCACCAAGGAACCAAAATAGGCTTGAAGTTTGAGGAAAGTCATATAGGTACTATTGAAGTCATAAACTCAGTTGTTAACATGGCATGGGAAAAAAAATGTAGGATTTTGATTATGGGAGACTTTAATCATAAAGAGATAGATTGGATAAATCTTGACCCACACAGTGGTGAGGACTCATTCGGGGCAAGATTCCTAGATTGCGTACAAGGGAATTTCCTACACCAACATGTAATGGAACCAACAAGGGCCAGGGGTGGGGATGAGCCATCACTACTTGATCTAGTGTTCACAGATAATGTGTTGGATATTGAAAAAAATGAGTATGAACCACCAATTGGAAAGAGTGACCACTGTGTGTTGTTGATGGAGTATATCATTGAAGATATTCTTCCTGAGAGTAGAGGCACTGAGGACATGAGGAGGAACTATCGGAAAGGAGATTACATCAAAATGAATGAGCTTTTTGCAGTTATTGACTGGAGAACCTTATTTTACAACAAATCTGTACAAGAAATGTATGACATCTTTTGTGAGAAATATGGGAAGATAGTAGATTGCTGCATACCTGTCACCAAAGTAGGTGTAATTCATGCCAGAGAGAAATGGTTCGATAATGGGTGTAAAAGAGCTAAGGAGTGGAGAGACAAATGCTGGAAAAGGTATAGGAGGAGAAAAAACATAAATGCCTGGCAAACCTACAAAAGAACAAGAAATGACTACCTAAGTAAAAGGGGAGAGGCAGAGAGAGACTATGAGAGGGACATCACCAGGAAGGCTAAAGAAAATCCCAAGCTTTTCCACAGCTTTATCAGAGGAAAACTGAAGGTAAAAGAACAGGTTTTAAGGCTAAAGAGAGCGGATGGAAGCATCACTGAGACGGATGAAGAGATCTGCAAAGAATTGAACAAGGAGTTTCAGTCAGTATTTACAGTAGAAAATACCCCACCCCCTCAGATTGCAGTGATAGAAGCTCAAGGGCCGGTATTAGAGAACATCAACCTTACAGCCACAGAGGTATACAAAGCGCTGATGGATTTAGATGTTCATAAAGCTACAGGTCCCGATGACATATCCCCTCATGTGCTTAAAAAATGCGCAAACACAATATCAGTGGCACTAAGTATCATATTTAAGGAGTCACTGGAGTCGGGGGAGATTCCAAGATGCTGGAAACAAGCAAATGTGATACCTATCTTCAAAAAGGGAAGGAGGGATACGGCTCTGAACTATAGACCAGTTTCCTTGACCAGCATAGTTTGCAAAGTTATGGAGAAACTACTAAGGAAACATATCTCTCTTCACTTGGAATCCTTCAACTTTTTGTCAGTGAGGCAACATGGCTTCAGAGAAGTTAGATCAACAGTAACAAACTTATTAGAATTTTATGATGAGGTAAGCCAAATCTTACAGGAAAGAGAGGGCTGGGCAGATTGCATATTCCTAGACTTCCAGAAAGCGTTTGACACTGTTCCACATGGGAGACTTATTAGGAAGCTACAATCAATGGCTAGAATAGGTGGAAATGTTTTGGAATGGATAAAAACTTACTTAGAAGGAAGGGAACAGAGGGTTAGAGTAAGACACTCAGTGTCTGAATGGAGAAGAGTTAGTAGTGGAGTTCCACAGGGTTCAGTTTTAGGGCCACTTTTGTTCCTTGTATATGTAAATGACCTACCAGAGTCTGTAAATTCATTCATGAATATGTTTGCAGATGATGCAAAGATTGTGAAGAATGTAAAAAACGAGAACAATGGTAGAGAACTTCAGGAGGATCTAAATAATCTGCATGAGTGGTCAGAAAATTGGCTAATGAAATTCAATACTTCAAAATGTAAGGTAATGAGAATGGGTACAAGTGCAAGAAGGCCCAAGCTTGACTACTCGGTGGCTGGAGTACAACTTCAAGAGACAGAAAATGAGAGAGATCTAGGAGTAAACATATTGGCAGATTTGTCTCCAGAAATACATATAAATGGCATAGTAAGGGCGGCATATGCATTCTTATCAAATGTAAGGGTAGCCTTCAGGCACATGGACAAGGAAATGTTCAGAAATATTTATGTAACCTATGTGAGGCCAAAAGTCGAATATGCAGCCCCCTTTTGGAATCCGCACTTGAAAAAGCACATAGCTAAGCTTGAAAAAGTTCAAAGACATGCCACGAAACTGGTGCCAGAAATACGCAATCTCAGTTATGATGAGAGGCTGAGGGAATTAGACTTACCATCACTCGAAGCTAGAAGAGTGAGGGGGGATATGGTGACAGTCTTTAAATTCCTTCATGGTTATGATAGAGTGGATAGGGATCGATATTTTGATATGGCTGGCTCTAGAACTAGAGGTCATAGTTTGAAGCTTCGTAAGAAAACTTCTTCGCAGGATGTAAGGAAATACTTTTTCAGTGTAAGAGTAGTTGATAATTGGAATTGGCTAAGCGAGGAGGTAGTTAATGCTATCTCAATCCATAGTTTTAAGGACAGGTATGATAAGTATCACTAAGTATAAAATGGAACCGATGAGGAGACGGGAAGATACGAGCTTTGGGCTCTTTCCCGTAAACACAATTAGGTAATCACACCGATATTAATATATTTTTGAAATCAAAGCTGCCAATGTAAATCGGTGGTTGGAGTCAGAATTTACGAAATGTATGCTTTTACTATGGTTTAGGACCATGGTTTTCAACCTGTGAGCCATTGCCCACTGGTAGGCCATAGCAAGTTCTAAGGGGGTCACGTGCTTTTCTAAGTGTGGATTCCAAAAGGGGGTTGCATATTCAAGCTTTGGCCTCACATATGTTACATAAATATTTCTGAACATTTCTTTGTCCATGTGCATGAAGGTTATCCGATTTAATTATAGTGAATGCTGGCCAGTGCTTAATTTCATAAATAGAAAAGTATAACTAAGAAAATGTTTTGAATAGGTTTTACAATGATTGTATCATCATCACTGCACAATTCTGAAGAGCAGTGGGCCATGAGTATTCAGGATGGCAAAAGTGGGCCATGGGCTCAGTAGTTGAAAACCACTGGTTTAGGATGTGTTTTGTACATTATTGACTTTCAAAACTTTAGGGAATTATTTCTATCCTAACCTAACGTATAACACGAGTAATTTTCGACGATTCTGAAAGCTATATTCGTTAAGAAGAAAAATAAGAAAAAAATCGTAAAATGTCAAGACTTATTAAAACAGCATAAAATAGTCGAGAATGACACGGGTGTAATGGTTAAAAACACCGTTGTTGTTGTTGTTGTTGTAGGTGTTGGTAAATTGTATGGTAAATTTTTCGAAGAGGGGATTATAAGTGTCGAAAAAACACATTTTTGGTGAATTCCAACCTAACCTAACCAAACCTCACCTAGGAGAGCGCGTCCTCCCTAACCGAGGGCTCTCTCTCTCTCTCTCTCTCTCTCTCTCTCTCTCTCTCTCTCTCTCTATATATATATATATATATATATATATATATATATATATATATATATATATATATATATATATATATATATATATATATATAAGCCATATTCCATTAATCCCCATAACTAAAATAATACCAAAAATTGTATACATGGGCATGCTGTCTTTTATTACTATTTTCTTTTAGAGAATTTAGTTTTCCCCAAATGTTGAGGATATGAATATATTATTAATATCATTTCATTACTTTTTAACCTATTAATACAAAACAAGTTCTTGAAATATAAATTACTCTAAATTGTTGAACAATAACACTATTGAAGGTTTTAGTCTTCTCATTATAAAATCTGGTTAATGCCAATATATTCCGCCATGCTTATCTTACAGTATAGAACTGAAATCTTTGATTTTGTTCATGTGAATTCTTTGAGTTATCATGAATATGTAAGATCTTGTGACGTATGTCTGTTATTTTAAAACATTCTAAAAATCGTCTTAAGTCTAAGAGTTTACTCAAATGCATTTATAAAAAATTGCGCTTGCGCGCTATATAGGTCTAAAAAAAAAGAGAAATCATAAACACTTTCGATAATTTCATACCGCACAGGGCGCCATTTTATTTTAATCATTCTTGTTTGAGCATAAGTAGGAAATATTTGGAATAGGTAAACTTACCTTTTCACATTCCACGAACAGTCCCTGGGGTCCCTCCCGGGAAAGGTGAGTGGATGAAGTTGTATCGAAAATGGGAAGAACATTTGCATGACCCTGAAATCGGTGATGTTGGTGACGTAGTCGTTCATAGCTTGATAGAAGTAATCATGGCTTAGAATAACCAATGTCTCGTTGATGCCTTTGGTGTTTTTCATGCTCTCAACTAAGTGTCTCAAGTTTTCCAGCCGATTATGAACCTAAAAGAGTGGTCGAAATGATGGTATTAGAATTTCCGTAAAATTATCTGGTGATCGATGATCTAAATCTGAAGTCAAATTTTCAGAAGAGTTTAGATAAATAGGCTTATCGAATGTTTACTAGCGTCGTTAGCTTGAAAATGTTGACATTTATCTGGAGTTACTTTCGATTTTTTCAACCTGTGTAGATATCCAGTTACATTCAGCCAGGGTATATCATGTTACTATTGTAATTGCAGATTTGTAGGGTTTATATATATATATATATATATATATATATATATATATATATATATATATATATATATATATATATATATATATATATATATATATTACGTGAATTAAATTTCATTTAAGTATAATAAAATAATTTTTATTTTTTAACAGGCCTTTGCGTGTAGGCTGCAGCATACTGTTCATGCAGGTAAAATGTTAAACATATTAACTCTAGCAATGCCTACATCATTTAATATATTCACATACAATTGCAAAATAAGTGTCAAACACTTATTTTTTTTTTTGCTCTAATGTACATGAATTTGCTATAGGTAAAGGTGCATATTATTCATATTGGACTGCATAATTTATTTATTTATTTATAGATCTAATTAGTTATTTTGTTTAACTTGGGGCTGAAATACCACCCTATTATTTTGTTCAGCTCTGCTTTTTTAAATATACATTCTTGATTAGGCATTTAGTAGTGTTAGGTTTGGTTAAAAGCCTAATGAAGATATCGTTTTGATCTCTTATAGCCTAAAGGGTATTTTAGGTGTGGTTTTGTGACATAAACAGCTCATTGTTTAAGTTAACTGTCGCACACGCGCGTCACGCTCAAACATTCATGCGAATACATACATACTTGTGGCTTTTACCAACTGCCCCCCTTTAGCAGATTTAATATTCCTTCAAAAGTTAGGCGTGACGATATGTTTTCTTTGGTGGCGGTTACATATATATATTTACGTAATATGTCATAACCATGTACTACAGCTAATGGTCTTTTGGACTAAAATAGGCCTGTCCAGGACAGTTCGATGTTAAGTCTTCCTTTAGTTACGGTTCTTTTTCGATGCCTACATCTACACCGAATATTCTTGAATATTTGTTACACTTCTCTTATATTCTGCTCACATCTGGCAAGTCACAACACTCTCCATCTTTTTTTCTATTTACTTTGTTTTCTTCTCGCCCAGTCCGGACTGGGGGCAGTTTTATTTTTAATTTTTTTGTCCGTCCTGGTGTCACAATCATAAAAGAAAAGAACATTATCTGTTTACTAAATTTCATGCAAATATGACTGTCAACACTATTTTAACATGATATAATCAATGCACAAAGGATTATAGACTATTTTATCATATAATTTAAGACTGCCGTGATTGTGGGCAATTTTTTAGAATATAGATTTTTGCACAATAACTATTGTATGCAGCTTACCTGTATGCTACATTTTATACCAAAATAATTGTAGGAGCAGTATTACTATGCATATATTTTTTTTACATAAATGATTGCAGGAGGTATACGAGGATGATGAATTTAAGAACGCTTGATTGTAGGAAATATATTGTTTGTAAGGACGCTTTCACACCAAAGTGGCACGTCGCACGTGGCATGCCACGTGGCACGCTATTTGAAAACGAACATCCGGAAATAATATATGAAACCTTTTACACAGAAGTGGCGTGACATGTCTCTTGTGCCACGCCACTTCTGTGAGATAGGTTTCATATATTATTTGGTGGCACGCAAGTCGCACGTGACATACGGGACGTGTCAAGTCACTACTGGGTGAAAGGTTTCATATATTGCTTCCGGATGTTCGTTTTTAACTGGTACGCCACGTGCGACGTGCCACTTTGGTGTAAAAGCATTCTAAATGTTACAGCTTAGTCGATATTTTCAGCGTATGAATGTTATTTTTCTGCTCTTCATATTAGTTTAGGTAAACCTTGTCACTTCCATTATTCAGATTTCTTAAAATTATCTTTTGGCTTAATACAGGCCTCTCTCTCTCTCTCTCTCTCTCTCTCTCTCTCTCTCTCTCTCTCTCTCTCTCTCTCTCTCTCTCTCATGCTAAAGTTATTTTACACGAGAGCTTCGCTAAGAGTTTCTCGAAAAGAGATACTTTATGAAGTCACTTTGATGAGTAGTAATCACAAGGCGTTTTCACCTGAGTATTTGTTAAGCTCGGAAAATAATGAACGTAATGCTAACAGTGTGATTAATTGCTGAAAGCTGCATTAATGGTGTTCATTCATTCATAACATAATATAGAAAACACATCTGCATTACGATAATTACTATTGTGTATTTAGTTTATGGACCTCTTTTTGGAATTAAATGAATGAGTCACAACCAATCTCCGTAAACCTCAAAATGTAGTATACACTACAAAAGAAAACATCTATTATTCGTAACCAGAATAGGTAAATGAAAATAGAAATATGAAAATAAGCAGGAAATTAAATATAATTGGAAGGGGTTATTGATTAGTCGTGCAATATGGGTATATAAATATAGATGAAAATAAATATATGAATAAAAATGAGTAACAATGTTTGGTGCTATTACATTATGATTTCTACCACTATAATTATCATCAATCCTTCATCGCATTGCACTCTACAAAGAAAACCAAGTAACCAAGCTGCTGAAAACGGGGTAATTGCAACAAACACAGGATTAGGTTAGGGTAAGTTATAAATCAAAACTTAACATAGGGGTGGGTTAGGTTAGATTGTCAGATTAGTTTAGGGTTGGTTGTGAATATAAATTCACATAGAGTAGTAATAGATTAGCATGCTATATAACATTAACTGACGGTATATCTCATACTATAATAGAGGGTAATACTCATAGATATGAATATAAATGATATAAAAGAAAGTTGACAATATAATGAAATTTATAATTGATAAGATTTTCAGAGAGGCAAAATAAGTAAATAGAGGTACCTTTGACAAATGGATCAACACTGCTGATATGTGTTTAGAAATATATACAGAAAGTAGATATAGGCATACTCATACAGATACACTAATATATATATATATATATATATATATATATATATATATATATATATATATATATATATATATATATATATGGATATGTGTGTGTGTGTGTGTGTGTGTGTGTGTGTGTTTACATATATATATATATATATATATATATATATATATATATATATATATATATATATATATATATATATATATATTGTGTGTGTGTGTGTGTGTGTGTGTGTGTGTGTGTGTGTGTGTGTGTGTGTGTGTGTGTGTGTGTGTGTGTGTGTGTGTGTGTGTGTGTGTGACACTGGGACAGGCAAGAAAATTTTCCCCATCAGGCCCGAGCACGAAGAAAACATTAAAACGAAGAAAAATTAGAAGAGTTAGACCAAGGCAACGATAAGGGAATGATACACAATAGGAAAAGGACAGGCTGAAAGAATAATCGAAGTAATGAGGACCCAGAGATATGGCAGGGTTAAGCCCTGAGAAGACGATAGATCACCTTTTATATATATATATATATATATATATATATATATATATATATATATATATATATATATATATATATATATATATATGAAGAAGATAGGTTATAAGAATTAGGAATGACAGAAGGAGTAAAAGAATTCCAGAGTCTATGGTGGATGGGAAGAAGCAGTCGCTGCACAGACCAATCTGCGAGCTAAAAAAGCTCCACACAGTACTTGTGAAAGGTGGCCGCTTGGTGAGTGTTACGGGGCCTTGGCAATGGGGGAGGGATGCAATTTGCCAACTCATCAGAGCAGCGATGGAATTAGTTGCAATAGAAAAGAGAAATGGATGATATCTTACGACGAAGTGGAAGAGAATTCAGATCAAATATAAGAGAAGGGTCATTGATAGTCTGATTGCCTTAGCTTCAACC
Source organism: Halocaridina rubra (assembly GCA_037179515.1). NCBI lineage: Eukaryota > Metazoa > Arthropoda > Malacostraca > Decapoda > Atyidae > Halocaridina > Halocaridina rubra. Next base: position 168,865 of record JAXCGZ010017020.1, read on the forward strand.
CTATCCAGGAGATAAGTATAAGAAGAAGCACCCCATATGTGCGAGCAGTACTCTAAGCATGGACGGATAAGACCTTTATAGATTTTAAGTAACTGGAAAGAGGAAAAGTATATATATATATTGATTGATTGGAGGAGTGCATGTGTAGTCCCATTTTATAAAGGGAAAGGAGATCAGTGAGAGTGTAGGAGATTTAGAGGAAATAGTTTGCTTAGTGTAATTGGTATATATTGGTAAAAGAGAATTAGGAAAGTACTGAGAGATTGATTGGGAAAGAACGATGTGGGTTCAGGAGAGGAAGAGGATGTGTGGATCAGGTGTTTGTGGAAAGACAGGTGTATGAGAAGGCATTATGGAGTGTTTTGCGACTGTATGGAATAAGTAGAAGTTTGTTAAACGCATGTGTGAGGGTTGGGAATTTTATGAGTGATTGGCTTGAGGTGAATGTTGGGTTATGTCAAGGTTGCATAATGTCGTCATGGTTGTTTAATGTGTATTTGGATGGAATGGTAAGGGAAGTATATGAAAGAGTATCAGACAGAGGCTTGGAATTAGTGGATGAGTATGGAAAGTTCAGGAAATTATATCACTTGCTATTCACAGATGACACAGCACTGGTGACTGATACAGAGAATGAAATGAATCATTTGGTGACTGAGTTTATAAAAGGTGTGTGAAAATAGGAAGTCGCAGGTGAATACTGGTGAGAGTACAGTCATGAGATGCACGAGGAGCGTGAATGTTGGCAGATTGAATGTAGGAATGAATGGGGAGTTGCTTGAAGAAGTTGATAGTTTTAAGTATCTGGGGTCGGATGTTTTTAGGAATGGACAAATGGATGTGGTGGTAAGTCACCGAGTTAAGGAAGTGAGTAAATGTCTAGGTGGATTGAAAAGTGTAATAAGAAATAGGTATGCATGAATGAATGCAAAGAGAAGGATTTATGAAGGTGTGATTGTACCTTCAGCACTGTATGGAGCAGAGACTTTGAATGTACGAGGGGATGAAAAGAACGAATTGAATGTAAAGGAAAATAGGTGTGTGAGAAGTATGATTAGTGTATCTAGAGATGATAGAGTAAGAAATTATAATGTCAGGCAGAGAACGGCTGTTGAAAGAAAGTTGTTGGATAGGTTATATCAAAGAGTATTGAGTTGGTTTGGACATAAGGAAAGGGTGAGTAATGAACGAATAGCGAAGAGAGTGTAACATGCAGAAGTGGTTGGAGTAAGGCCATGAGGAAGACCTAGAACGAGATGGATGGATGTTGTGAAAAGAGCATTGAATGCTCATGGAATGTCAATGGAGCAGGGAAGAGAGCGTGCAAGAGATAGAAATGAGTGGAGGAAGACTGTGTATAGGTGACACGGGCCAAAGGGATTTCTCGCACCTGCTAGCACAGTGAACTGTGATGGACGGGTATGAGGGGAGTTGCCATGTGATGAAGTGGATGGGGTAAACCAGCTGTGGCTATCGGGCCTCACTGTAGAATATCCATGCCCGCCACCTTGTAGTTGACCCAAGCAGGGTGGTAAGGGGTTAAATGTGGCAACCCTTTATACCAAATGAGCTAAGAGGAATAGTTGATGTGTGTGTGGTTCGTGGTGGATGCATGTTTTTTGGTTCGGCCACCCCCCTTACGAGTGGGAATGGGGCCATATATATATATATATATATATATATATATATATATATATATATATATATATATATATATATATAAATATATATATATATATATATATATATATATATATATATATATATATATATATATATATATATATATATATATATATATATATATATATATATATATATATATATATATATATATATATATATATATATATATATATATATATATATATATATATATATATATATATATATATATATATATATAAAGCTGCTGCTTAGATGAAAAGTTGAAGTGAAGTCTTCTTATCTCTTAGGTACAGAGCTTAAAAACATGGAGAATCGAACTCAAAATTTGAGAGAGAGTGGGGAAGGGAGAGCTAGAGTAAGAGGGAGTGAGAGTAAGAGTGGGAGTGGGTATAGGAGGGTGAAAAATTTTACTGTCTATTTCTTTCGTTAGTTACTGTATGTACTAAATTATTAGAATGCAATCGTAAACTTAAAAATATTCATAAGAAGAATATCTCTCAAAGTGTTGTTTTTTTCATAAAAAAAAGTTCCAGAGGTTATCGCTTCTGAGAAACTAACAGAAAAAAATTAGTTTTGTGTTTCAATAATAATTGCCCTTGCAAAACTAGATTCTGAGTGTAAAATAATTTCCATAACAATCAATTTTAACTCATGTGCTTCCCTATTTTACGTATAAACTGTTTACATACTCCTTAATTCATAGGATAGTTATGTTGTACTTGGATTTATACACCCACCTGAACCAACAGTATAGTTGTATTCTCTGTAAAAGAGCCATAACGGTCTTCATTATAGATGGTTTGAGCTTCGTTTAATACTTGCAGTCGCTTTTTCATCTTCTCAATATCCTCAGGACTGAGCGAGACTTCCTCCGGGTCCACGTCGTGAGACACTCCTTTCTTGACTGCAACTGATCTTTTTGAACTGATCCTACTTGCCGGTTTTGGAATGGATTTAGGCTTATTTGGTTTTTCCTCCTTGGGTTTTGCCGTGCTAATGACTGGATTTTGCACCTGTTTGAGTTTCTCATGGGAAAGCTTTTCATTACTTGCATTCTTGACCTCTCCTTTTTCAGAGTTCAATTTTCTTCTGTTACTGTATGACTGGTTTTGTTCCATCATGGGAATGCTTTTGGAGAGAATTGGGTGAGTGTTATTACGTAAAGGCACACCTTTACTGCTCGTATTGCCTCTCAGATTCACATATTTTTTAATGTCCTGAGAGATCGAAGCATCAGGCTGAACCTTCTTTTCGAAACTCAAAACTTTCTCTGTCGAGTTCCCGATCCAGACGATACCTCGGTCCACATCCCGCAATACGCCAGGCTTGTTGGAGACTGGCTTTGTCTTTGGCATTCCTCTTAGATGTCCCAATGTCTCATTACTCCACCAGGGAGAATATGAATTCTCGGAGCGCGAAGCGTTCAGGAGACGGAATTCTAGGTGGAGTTTGATGGTCATACACAAAAACAGGAGTAGAATGAGTAGACGCTTGCAAGATCGTCTCCACCTCATTCTGTATCTGTAAGGAAGACAATGAAATATTAGAATAGGACCACTACTCAATTTAAAAGGATAACATGTAATAAGCAAAGAGATACGGTAAAGAATATAATACTTCCACTCAAGATATACCGATATTTGCGTGTGTTATTCAGAAAAGAAATGGGACTGGTGAAATATTCGTTAGTATCTAAATTTGAAAGTTTATTCATCGCGCAAAGCGTTTGTTAATATAGTCACATGTACTTATAATTAATGTGAACTTTGTACAGAAAAAGGATCCTTTTTAAATGATACTGAACATATCCACACAGTATGTTTGCGATGTTAACAAAACTTAAAGGAATAAAAAGTAATGGTGATTATCTATTTTTGTTGATTGAGAAAAAAAATATTTAAAAAATTATCTCTCTCTCTCTCTCTCTCTCTCTCTCTCTCTCTCTCTCTCTCTCTCTCTCTCTCTCTCTCTCTCTCTCTCTCTCTCTCTCCTTTTGGAATTATTTATGTAAAAAACTACAAGTGCTGGGTACGTAGCTATAAAATGCAGCTGGTTGCCTCTCTAATAGTTTCTATGAATCACATTTTCTGAAAAAAACTAGAGGGACCTACTCATCTCTGCCTGAAAAAATTGTCACTCTACCTATTCACCTTCCAGTTTCTTTACCTCAAAAAGAATGGATAGCTTTCCTACTACAATAGTACTACAAATGAATAATAATAACACCAACACATTATTATTATTATTGTTATTATTATTATTATTATTATTATTATTATTATAATAATAATAATAATAATAATAATAATAATAATAATAATAATAATAATAATAATAATAATAACAAATGTAATAATAATAATAATAATAATAATATAATAATAATAATAATAATAATAATAATAATAATAATAATAATAATAATAATAATAATAATAATAATAATAATAATAATAATAATAATAATAATATAAATCAATATAAATGTTCGTCATATCTTCATCATAAGTCATTTCCATAATCGTGTGTGTGTGTGTGTGTGTGTGTGTGTGTGTGTGTGTGTGTACGCTTGAGAAGGGGTTCCGCTAGGAACTTAAGTACAGGGATTCATATCGTAAAATGTTTGACTAATGAACCTTCTAGCAGAATGTAGCCGTATAAGAGTATATGTTGTTCATTGCCGTTTAATGTCACTAGTAACCCATTTTTTATATATTTATGTGAATGTGTGTGCATGTATATGTATGTGCATATATGTGTGTATATATATATATATATATATATATATATATATATATATATATATATATATATATATATATATATATATATATATATATATATATATACAGACATGCATGCAGACATACATACATAAACATTTACATTACTTTATATTTTGTTTCTAAACATATGATGCCTTTCATACATAGTTCTAGGCAATCTATCAGTGGTATATTTGCAGGTTACTTTGTATTATTTACACACACACTAACACACACACGCACACCTGTTTACCGTGTTATTCCACATAGGTGGGTGTTTTGTTCGCGTTATCTTTATTCACTATTGCAGTTTGTCTGTACAATTTAATACATGCTAGTTGATAAAGCTATGTTTTATATATATATATATATATATATATATATATATATATATATATATATATATATATATATATATATATATATATATATCAAATAGCCTCACCGTATTCCCTGCGTGTCGTAAAAGGCGTCTAAAAGTGGACGGAGCGGGGGGACTAGGAATCCACCCCTTGTATCAACCTCCTGCGAGATGTCAAAGAAGAAGAGCCAAACTCTAGTTTTTGAATGCCAGAGTGGGTGATGGAGAGATAGAAGGTGTTGTAGGAAAGTATGGGGTACCAGGTGGGAATGAGAATGGCGAGAGACTGTTAGATATGTGTGTGGAACAAGAGTTGGTGATAGGTAATAGTTTATTTAAGAAGAAATTAATAAATAAGTATACATGGATGAGAGTGGCAAATGGAAGAGTGAAAGAAAGAGCATTGATTGATTATGTGTTGGTAGCAAAGAGCATGGTTGGTAGAGTGAAAGATGTACATGCATTCAGGGGTGTGGCTGCTGGGATGTCTGATCATTTTTTGGTTGAAGCAAAAGTGGTAGTAGCAAAAGAGTGGGGAAATAGTGTGGGGGGATGTAGAAGGGAAATAGTGAAGGTGGAAGAGTTGAAAAAGCCAGAGAAGAGACAGGAATATCAGGACAGGTTGAGAGTGGCATATGACAGGGTGAAAGATAGAGAAGTTGTGGACTTAGGGGAGGAATGGGGGTTGATGAAAGAATGTTTTGTGGGACATGCAAGTGATGTGTGTGGAAAGAGGTTTGTTGGAGGTGGCATGAGGAGGGGCAGCGAGTGGTGGAATGAAGGGGTGAAAATGAAGGTGGAAGAGAAAAAGAGGGCTTTTGAGGAATGGCTGCAGTGTAAAAGTAGGGAGAAGTATGACAGATATAGGGAGAAAAATGTGGAAACCAAGCTGAAGGTAGAGGAAGAGAAGAGGTTGGCAAATGTTAGGTGGGGACAGGATTTTAGTAGGTCATATGAGGAGAATAAAAAGAAGTTTTGGAAAGAAGTGAAGAGAGTAAGGAAGGGTGGATCGAGGATGGAAGAGACAGTGAAAGATGTGAATGGACAGATGTTAAGAGGGAACGATGCAAGGAAAAGATGGGCAGAATATTTTGAGTGCTTGCTGAATGTTGAGGAAGATAGAGAGGCAGCTATAGTGGCAGTGGGAGGGGTTTAAGGGCCAGTAATGGGAGATGAAAATGAGAGAGAGATTACAAGAGAGGAGGTGAAAAGGGCATTGTATGAAGCGAAAGCAGGTATGGTGTGAGAGCGGAGATGTTGAAAGAAAGGGGTGTGACTGCATTGGAATGGTTAGTGAGTGTTTAATATATGCTTTATGTTGTCATTGGTGCCAGTGGATTGGGTGATTGCCTGTATAGTGCCCCTATACAAAGGTAAGGGAGATATGTATGAATGCAGTAATTTTAGGGGTATAAGTTTGTTGAGTGTGGTAGGAAAAGTGTATGGTAGGATACTGGTTAATAGGATTAGGGATAAGACAAAATATTTGATCGTGGAAGTGCAGAGTGGTTTTAGGAGAGGTAGAGGTTGTATAGATCAGATTTTTATAGTTAGGCAGTTATGTGAGAAATATTTAGCAAAGGGTAAGGATGTGTATTTTGCATTTTTGGATCTGGAGAAAGCATATGATAGAGTTGATAGAGAGGCTATGTGGAATGTTTTGAGATTATATGGAATCAATGGTAAATTGTTGCATGCAGTGAAGAGTTTATATGAGGATAGTAGAGCTTGTGTTAGGGTAGGGATTAAAGTGAGTGAGTGGTTTCCAGTGAGTGTGGGACTGAGACAGGGATGTGTGATGTCACCATGGCTGTTCAATTTGTATATTGATGGAGTCGTAAGAGAGGTGAATGAGCGAGTGCGTGGTTGAGGTTTGAGAATGGTAGATGGGGATGATAACGAGTGGGAGCTGAATCAGTTGCTGTTTGCAGATGATACTGTGGTGGTGGCAGATTCAGAGGAAAAGCTGTGTCAGTTAGTGTCAGAATTTGGAATGGTGTGTGAGAGAAGGAAGTTGCGAGTGAATGTGGGAAAGAGTAAGGTTATGAGGTGTACAAGAAATGAGGATGGCGCTGGATTGAATGTTATGTTGAATGGAGAGACACTTGAGGAGGTTAATCAGTTTAAGTATTTAGGCTCGGTTATAGCTGCAAATGGTGGAGTGGAAGCAGATGTGTGTCACAGAGTGAATGAAGGATGTAAAGTGTTGGGTGCATTGAAAGGAGTGATGAAGAATAGAGGGTTGGATATGAATGTTAAGAAAGTTTTGTATGAGAAAGTGGTTGTGTCAACTGTGATGTATGGATTAGAGTTACGAGGTATGAAAGTAAGTGAGAGACGGAAACTAAATGTGTTTGAGATGAAATGCCTGAGGAGTATGATTGGTGCATCTCGATTGGATAGGGTTACGAATGAAGTGGTGAGAGCAAGAATGGGTGTGAGGAGAGAAATTGCAGCCAGAGTAGATATGAATGTTCTGAGATGGTTTGGCCATGTGGAAAGGATGGATGATGAAAGACTGCTGAAAAAGGTGATGAATGCGAGAGTTGATGGGAGAAATGCTAAAGGGAGGCCTAGGTTTGGATGGATGGATGGAGTAATGAGAGCCCTGAATGATAGGAGGATGGATGTGAGGGAAGCAAGTGAGCGTGCTAGGAATAGGAATGAGTGGCGAGCGATTGTGATGCGGCTCTGATGGGCATCTGCTGTTACCACGGGGCTGCATCTTACAGAGGTAGCCCTGTGGTAGGGGCAGTAGGAGGAGCTGGCAGTTGTGAAGCGACACAGGTTGTGGAAGAGCCGGGAAAATGGGCTGTGGCACTCCAGCAGTGCCATCTGAACGGTCGCTAGCTCCCTCGTCATTGCCCATAGAGCAAAGTAATCCCCCTATTTGTTTTCCTTTCTTGATGTCGGCTACCCCCCAATTAAAGGGGGAAACAGCCAAGGTATATGAAAAAAATATATTTATATATGGTTTTATATACCTCTGAAGATGAGTAGTAGATGAATATTCTCGAAAGTACTAAGGATCTCAAAATTTCTTTCAGTTTGCTTACGTAGCTATAATCTTCCATCCATATATATATATATATATATATATATATATATATATATATATATATATATATATATATATATATATATGTATGAATAATTTTTTACCCCGACCGGGACTCGAACCTAGGACTTTTAATTACTATAATTACTGTAGTTGGTAGCGCCTTGACTTAGTATTTATAAGTCCTAGGTTCGAGTCCCGGTCGGTGTAAAAAATGATTCATGTTTTCACATATGTAATGTACTTGCTTGGTTATATATAGATATATATATATATATATATATATATATATATATATATATATATATATATATATATATATATATATATATATATATATATATATGCACTCACAAACACACACACACACACACACACACACACACACACACACACACACACGTACACACACACACACGCACACACACGCACATACACTCACACACACACACACACGCACGTGTGTGTGTGTGAGACATTTTTTTTACCTAAGTATTTATTTATTATTGTTTTTAGATATATTTCTGTATTTATATATTTGTTTGTACTTCATTGCTTGTTCCTTGTCTAATAATTTTGTTTAGACATTTAGTTGTATTTCCTTTTTTGTGAGTTTATTTCATCAATTTCATGATTATTTTTAATAATCAATATTGTATTTTTTTTCAGTTGCTTTCTTATATATTTAAATATGCATATATTTATTTGACCACTACTAATTTGTTTATTTATGTATATATTTACCAGCATATTTTCTAAGTACTTATTATTGTTTTTAGATATATTTCTGTATTTATATATTTGTTTGTACTTCATTGCTTGTTCCTTGTCTAATAATTTTGTTTAGACATTTAGTTGTATTTCCTTTTTTGTGAGTTTATTTCATCAATTTCATGAACACAGAACACAGGAAGAGATGGGAAAGATCAAAAACTTGTTGCAAGAGGCAAGAAGGTTAAATGATGAAAGAAATGAAGAAGAGAAGAAAAATTTTCGTTACAGAATACTTCCAGACAAAGGGGAGATAAAGAAGATAATGACAGAAGATCAGGGGATGGGGCCTCATTAAGATTGTTATACACAAATGCTGATGGATTAGCTGGTAAGGCAGTAGAATTAAAAGATAGGATTCACAACAGTAAGGCAGATATAGTAGCAATTACAGAGACTAAGTTGAGTGAGGACATAAACAGTGTCACAGTTTTTCCTAAGGGCTTCAGAATACTAAGGGTCGAAAGATCTGAGAGGACTGGTGGAGGGATAGCACTGCTCATAAGTGAGAGGATTCAAGTTGAAGAAATAAACTTGGCTATAGAAAGTGAGTTCAGGGAATTTCTTGTTGCTCGCATAAATACTGGGTCAGAGAGCATTATAATAACTGTTGTATACAACCCACCAAGGAACCAAAATAGGCTTGAAATTTATGAGGAATGTCATATAGGTACTATTGAAGTCATAAACTCAGTTGTTAACATGGCACGGGAGAAAAAATGTAGGATTTTGATTATGGGAGACTTTAATCATAAAGAGATAGATTGGATAAATCTTGACCCACACAGTGGTGAGGACTCATTTGGGGCAAGATTCCTAGATTGCGTACAAGGGAATTTCCTACACCAACATGTAATGGAACCAACAAGAGCCAGGGGTGGGGATGAGCCATCACTACTTGATCTAGTGTTCACAGATAATGTGTTGGATATTGAAAATATTGAGTATGAACCACCAATTGGAAAGAGTGACCACTGTGTGTTGTTGATGGAGTATATCATTGAAGACATTCTTCCTGAGAGTAGAGGCACTGAGGACATGAGGAGGAACTATCCGAAAGGAGATTACATCAAAATGAATGAGCTTTTTGCAGTTATTGGCTGGAGAACCTTATTTTACAACAAATCTGTACAAGAAATGTATGACATCTTTTGTGAGAAATATGGGAAGATAGTAGATTGCTGCATACCTGTCACCAAAGTAGGTGTAATTCATGCCAGAGAGAAATGGTTCGATAATGGGTGTAAAAGAGCTAAGGAGTGGAGAGACAAATGCTGGAAAAGGTATAGGAGGACAAAAAACATAAATGCCTGGCAAACCTACAAAAGAGCAAGAAATGACTACCTAAGTAAAAGGAGAGAGGCAGAGAAAGATTATGAGAGGGACATCACCAGGAAGGCTAAAGAAAATCCCAAGCTTTTCCACAGCTTTATCAGAGGAAAACTGAAGGTAAAAGAACAGGTTTTAAGGCTAAAGAGAGCGGATGGAAGCATCACTGAGACGGACGAAGAGATCTGCAAAGAATTGAACAAGGAGTTTCAGTCAGTATTTACAGTAGAAAATACCCCACCCCCTCAGATTGCAGTGATAGAAGCTCAAGGGCCGGTATTAGAGAACATCAACCTTACAGCCACAGAGGTATGCAAAGCGCTGATGGATTTAGATGTTCATAAAGCTACAGGTCCTGATGACATATCCCCTCATGTGCTTAAAAAATGCGCAAACACAATATCAGTGGCACTAAGTATCATATTTAAGGAGTCACTGGAGTCGGGGGAGATTCCAAGATGCTGGAAACAAGCAAATGTGATACCTATCTTCAAAAAGGGAAGGAGGGATACGGCTCTGAACTATAGACCAGTTTCCTTGACCAGCATAGTTTGCAAAGTTATGGAGAAACTACTAAGGAAACATATCTCTCTTCACTTGGAATCCTTCAACTTTTTGTCAGTGAGGCAACATGGCTTCAGAGAAGGAAGATCAACAGTAACAAACTTATTAGAATTTTATGATGAGGTAAGCCAAATCTTACAGGAAAGAGAGGGCTGGGCATATTGCATATTCCTAGACTTCCAGAAAGCATTTGACACTGTTCCACATGGGAGACTTATTAGGAAGCTGCAATCAATGGCTAGAATAGGTGGAAATGTCTTGGAATGGATAAAAACTTACTTAGAAGGAAGGGAACAGAGGGTTAGAGTAAGACACTCAGTGTCTGAATGGAGAAGAGTTAGTAGTGGAGTTCCACAGGGTTCAGTTTTAGGGCCACTTTTGTTCCTTGTATATGTAAATGACCTACCAGAGTCTGTAAATTCATTCATGAATATGTTTGCAGATGATGCAAAGATTGTGAAGAAAGTAAAAAACGAGAACAATGGTAGAGAACTTCAGGAGGATCTAAATAATCTGCATGAGTGGTCAGAAAAGTGGCTAATAAAATTCAATACCTCAAAATGCAAGGTAATGAGAATGGGTACAAGTGCAAGAAGGCCCAAGCTTGACTACTCGGTGGC
>JAXCGZ010017020.1:197500-205192 GCA_037179515.1 Halocaridina rubra
CAAACGCTTTCTGGAAGTCTAGGAATATGCAATCTGCCCAGCCCTCTCTTTCCTGTAAGATTTGGCTTACCTCATCATAAAATTCTAATAAGTTTGTTACTGTTGATCTTCCTTCTCTGAAGCCATGTTGCCTCACTGACAAAAAGTTGAAGGATTCCAAGTGAAGAGAGATATGTTTCCTTAGTAGTTTCTCCATAAGTTTGCAAACTATGCTGGTCAAGGAAACTGGTCTATAGTTCAGAGCCGTATCCCTCCTTCCCTTTTTGAAGATAGGTATCACATTTGCTTGTTTCCAGCATCTTGGAATCTCCCCCGACTCCAATGACTCCTTAAATATGATACTTAGTGCCACTGATATTGTGTTTGCGCATTTTTTAAGCACATGAGGGGATATGTCATCAGGACCTGTAGCTTTATGAACATCTAAATCCATCAGCGCTTTGCATACCTCTGTGGCTGTAAGGTTGATGTTCTCTAATACCGGCCCTTGAGCTTCTATCACTGCAATCTGAGGGGGTGGGGTATTTTCTACTGTAAATACTGACTGAAACTCCTTGTTCAATTCTTTGCAGATCTCTTCGTCCGTCTCAGTGATGCTTCCATCCGCTCTCTTTAGCCTTAAAACCTGTTCTTTTACCTTCAGTTTTCCTCTGATAAAGCTGTGGAAAAGCTTGGGATTTTCTTTAGCCTTCCTGGTGATGTCCCTCTCATAATCTTTCTCTGCCTCTCTCCTTTTACTTAGGTAGTCGTTTCTTGCTCTTTTGTAGGTTTGCCAGGCATTTATGTTTTTTCTCCTCCTATACCTTTTCCAGCATTTGTCTCTCCACTCCTTAGCTCTTTTACACCCATTATCGAACCATTTCTCTCTGGCATGAATTACACCTACTTTGGTGACAGGTATGCAGCAATCTACTATCTTCCCATATTTCTCACAAAAGATGTCATACATTTCTTGTACAGATTTGTTGTAAAATAAGGTTCTCCAGTCAATAACTGCAAAAAGCTCATTCATTTTGATGTAATCTCCTTTCTGATAGTTCCTCCTCATGTCCTCAGTGCCTCTACTCTCAGGAAGAATGTCTTCAATGATATACTCCATCAACAACACACAGTGGTCACTCTTTCCAATTGGTGGTTCATACTCAATATTTTCAATATCCAACACATTATCTGTGAACACCAGATCAAGTAGTGATGGCTCATCCCCACCCCTGGCTCTTGTTGGTTCCATTACATGTTGGTGTAGGAAATTCCCTTGTACGCAATCTAGGAATCTTGCCCCAAAGGAGTCCTCACCACTGTGTGGGTCAAGATTTATCCAATCTATCTCTTTATGATTAAAGTCTCCCATAATCAAAATCCTACATTTTTTCTCCCGCGCCATGTTAACAACTGAGTTTATGACTTCAATCGTACCTATATGACTTTCCTCATAAATTTCAAGCCTATTTTGGTTCCTTGGTGGGTTGTATACAACAGTTATTATAATGCTCTCTGACCCAGTATTTATGCGAGCAACAAGAAATTCCCTGAACTCACTTTCTATAGCCAAGTTTATCTCTTCAACTTGAATCCTCTCACTTATGAGCAGTGCTATCCCTCCACCAGTCCTCTCAGATCTTTCGACCCTTAGTATTCTGAAGCCCTTAGGAAAAACTGTGACACTGTTTATGTCCTCACTCAACTTAGTCTCTGTAATTGCTACTATATCTGCCTTACTGTTGTGAATCCTATCTTTTAATTCTACTGCCTTACCAGCTAATCCATCAGCATTTGTGTATAACAATCTTAATGAGGCCCCATCCCCTGATCTTCTGTCATTATCTTCTTTATCTCCCCTTTGTCTGGAAGTATTCCGTAACGAAAATTTTTCTTCTCTTCTTCATTTCTTTCATCATTTAACCTTCTTGCCTCTTGCAACAAGTTTTTGATCTTTCCCATCTCTTCCTGTGTTCTGTATCGTCTAATGAACACTTCTTTGCATTCTTGAAGGTCTTTTAGACTTTTTTTTCTCAACAATATTTCCCTACATGTCTCCCCTCTCTCAAAGGTTACTTTTGTTGGTCTCGGCTTTCCTTCCCTCGAATATTTACCTAGTTGGTGTATGTTTACAATATCCTCAGGACCACATACTACTCCAAGCTTTCTTATCAGGCCTACAACGTTAGCTTTATTTTCTTCAAGTCTCCCCTGCCATGTTGGCTCCTGGGATTCACTTATGCCTGAGATTACCACTGTCTTCTCCTTATCAAGTGCCTGTCTGATGAGTGGGTTTGCCCTTTCCATCACAACGTCTTTCATTTTTTCGATTACTGTCTCTTTATAGTCAACTGTTTGTATGTTTTCCAGTGCCACCACCTTTACAGCCTCTTTTACTGCCACATTCCCCTTTAGTGCATCAGCAAAGGACGTTTTCATGGCATCATTTTCCATATTCAGCTCCTGGAACTCTTTTCTGAACTGTTCAATGTTTTCCTTAATCTGAACATTCCAAGCAGCAATCTCGTCTCTCTCAGAAGATAGCAGTGAACTAACATCTAATTCCTTTAGGTTGTCATTTAGCTGTTTGTTCTTATCTTCTTGATTAGAAATTCTAGATTCTAGTTGACTCTTTTCCCCTTCCAGCTTCTTTATTCTTTTTTCTAGTTCCTTTCTCTCCTGCCCTTGTGCTTTATTTGCTTCCTCCAAAGATCTTATTTGTTCTCTGAGTGTTTCATTCTCTTTCATTTCTCCATCCATATTCCGAATTTTATCATCAAGGCTTGTAACCATTTCCTCTAACTTCTTGATTCTCTGTTTAAGTCCTCTGATGACTACCCCTTCTCCCGACCCATGGGTGGGAGAGGTTTGGGACAGAGATGGCTTCATTTTTATGTTCTCCCTCTCACAGAATATATGTGTGTGTGTGTGTGTGTGTGTGTGTGTGTATGTATATACATATATATATATATATATATATGGTTCGGTTCCGGTTCCGGTTTTACGTCACGGACTCCCTTATCAACCAAGGGCTAGGACGGTTGCCTTCTTGCGAAGGACTTGGTTTGGCAGATGTAATCCTTACGCTGAGTGCATGCCTTTGCTAACCTCAGACCGTGGCGGGGTGCGAACCCTCGACCTGACGCCTCAGAGTCGGAGACGCTACCGACTGAGCCATATATATATATATATATATATATATATATATATATATATATATATATATATATATATATATATATATATATATATATATATATATATATATATATATATACATATATATAAATATATATATATATATATATATATATATATATATATATATATATATATATATATATATATATATATACTATATATATATATATATATATATATATATATATATATATATATATATATATATATATATATATATATATATATATATATATATATATATATATATGCAGTGCAGGTATATATTTGTATATACATATATGCATATATACATATGGATATAAATTCGCATATATATATATATATATATATATATATATATATATATATATATATATATATATATATATATATATATATATATATATATATATATATATATATATATATGTATATATATATATATATATATATATATATATATATATATATATATATATATATATGTATATATATATATATATTTCTTTATTTGTATATGTATGTATGTATATATATATATATATATATATATATATATATATATATATATATATATATATATATATATATATATATATATATATATATATATGTGTGTGTGTGTGTGTGTGTGTGTGTGTGTGTGTGTGTGTGTGTGTGTGTGTGTGTGTGTGTGTGTGTGAGATTACCTAATTGTGATTACCTAATTGTGTTTACGGGAAAGAGCCCAAAGCTCGTATCTTCCCGTCTCCTCATCGGTTCCATTTTATACTTAGTGATACTTATCATACCTGTCCTTAAAACTATGGATTGAGATAGAATTAACTACCTCCTCGCTTAACCAATTCCAATTATCAACTACTCTTACACTGAAAAAGTATTTCCTTATATCCTGCAAAGAAGTTTTCTTACGAAGCTTCAAACTATGACCTGTAGTTCTAGAGCCAGCCATAGCAAAATATCGATCCCTATCCACTCTATCATAACCATCAAGGAATTTAAAGACTGTCACCATATCCCCCCTCAATCTTCTAGATTCGAGTGATGGTAAGTCTAATTCCCTCAGCCTCTCATCATAACTGAGATTGCGTATTTCTGGCACCAGTTTCGTGGCATGTCTTTGCACTTTTTCCAACTTAGCTATGTTCTTTTTCAAGTGTGGATTCCAAAAGGGGGCTGCATATTCGAGTTTTGGCCTCACATAGGTTACATAAATATTTCTGAACATTTCCTTGTCCATGTGCCTGAAGGCTACCCTTACATTTGATAAGAATGCATATGCTGCCCTTACTAGGCCATTTATATGTATTTCTGGAGACAAATTCTGCCAGTATGTTTACTCCTAGATCTCTCTCATTTTCTGTCTGTTGTGATTACCTAATTGTGATTACCTAATTGTGTTTACGGGAAAGAGCCCAAAGCTCGTATCTTCCCGTCTCCTGATCGGTTCCATTTTAGACTTAGTGATACTTATCGTACCTGTCCTTAAAACTATGGATTGAGATAGCATTAACTACCTCCTCGCTTAGCGAATTCCAATTATCAACTACTCTTACACTGAAAAAGTATTTCCTTACATCCTGCAAAGAAGTTTTCTTACGAAGCTTCAAACTATGACCTCTAGTTCTAGAGCCAGCCATATCGAAATATCGATCCCTATCCACTCTATCATAACCATGAAGGAATTTAAAGACTGTCACCATATCCCCCCTTACTCTTCTAGCTTCCAGTGATGGCAAGTCTAATTCCCTCAGCCTCTCATCATAACTGAGATTGCGTATTTCTGGCACCAGTTTCGTGGCATGTCTTTGAACTTTTTCAAGCTTAGCTATGTGCTTTTTCAAGTGCGGATTCCAAAAGGGGGCTGCATATTCGAGTTTTGGCCTCACATAGGTTACATAAATATTTCTGAACATTTCCTTGTCCATGTGCCTGAAGGCTACCCTTACATTTGATAAGAATGCATATGCTGCCCTTACTACGCCATTTATATGTATTTCTGGAGACAAATCTGCCAGTATGTTTACTCCTAGATCTCTCTCATTTTCTGTCTCTTGAAGCTGTACTCCAGCCACCGAGTAGTCAAGCTTGGGCCTTCTTGCACTTGTACCCATTCTCATTACCTTACATTTTGAGGTATTGAATTTCATTAGCCACTTTTCTGACCACTCATGCAGATTATTTAGATCCTCCTGAAGTTCTCTACCATTGTTCTCGTTTTTTACTTTCTTCACAATCTTTGCATCATCTGCAAACATATTCATGAATGAATTTACAGACTCTGGTAGGTCATTTACATATACAAGGAACAAAAGTGGCCCCAAAACTGAACCCTGTGGAACTCCACTACTAACTCTTCTCCATTCAGACACTGAGTGTCTTACTCTAACCCTCTGTTCCCTTCCTTCTAAGTAAGTTTTTATCCATTCCAAAACATTTCCACCTATTCTAGCCATTGAGTGCAGCTTCCTAATAAGTCTCCCATGTGGAACAGTGTCAAACGCTTTCTGGAAGTCTAGGAATATGCAATCTGCCCAGCCCTCTCTTTCCTGTAAGATTTGGCTTACCTCATCATAAAATTCTAATAAGTTTGTTACTGTTGATCTACCTTCTCTGAAGCCATGTTGCCTCACTGACAAAAAGTTGAAGGATTCCAAGTGAAGAGAGATATGTTTCCTTAGTAGTTTCTCCATAACTTTGCAAACTATGCTGGTCAAGGAAACTGGTCTATAGTTCAGAGCCGTATCCCTCCTTCCCTTTTTGAAGATAGGTATCACATTTGCTTGTTTCCAGCATCTTGGAATCTCCCCCGACTCCAGTGACTCCTTAAATATGATACTTAGTGCCACTGATATTGTGTTTGCGCATTTTTTAAGCACATGAGGGGATATGTCATCAGGACCTGTAGCTTTATGTGTGTGTGTGTGTGTGTGTGTGTGTGTGTGTGTGTGTGTGTGTGTGTGTGTGTGTGTGTGTGTGTGTGTGTGTGTGTGTGTGTGTGTGTGTGTCTGTGTGCGTGTATACACATACGGTGGGGTATGTTGCTCTTTGGAGCTTACATGTATGCCGGCTAAAGAAAGCAATTTACAAATGTGTTTTCCATGGTTAAAATCGAAGAGCAACATCATAGCTTGCCAAAATTCTCACCTTTTCTTCATCTTTGTTTCCATTTTTATGTATTATTCTTGTTCTTCGTGTTTATCTTTTTTCTATTCTTTCTTCCTCTAGTTATTTATATACATATTTATCTATTTATTGACTCATTTATATCTCGCTTATCTTAACTGCTGGAATAATTGCCAGTAACGTTTACTGTTAAACTTTCTGCATTTGCTATGATGATTTTCCATATTCCTCGGGCTACTCGTTAGGCTTTGGGAGTTGACAGTATCTAGGATGATTGAAAAATGGAATACTAGTATATTCTTTTTATTCAATCACAAATCTTGGTAATTCGTTCGGTTACCGCTTTAGCGCAATGGTTAGAGCACTCGACTCAGGAAGTGACAAACGTGTGTTCGAGCCTGCAGCAGGGCGTTTGGAAGAGCATCTAGGTTTAATTCCCCAGCTCCAACCGGTCTCTTTCCATCCACATTCGAATGGAAATTAATAGTGAGACAAAATAAAAAAAAAATCATTTACTTTTTAGTCTTTCTATTTAGCATTCGTTCTTCCGTCCATCTTTTCGTCAAAGAAAATAAATTATCAAAGGAACAACTGACGACTATGTCTAATGGGTAATGGACAGTAAATGAATGTGTCATTAACAACATTTGATAAATGGTGTCATTAACGGCGATGTGTTAATGAATGAAGCCATTAATGACCTGTCAAGGGTAATTATATCATCTCAGAGTGATTTTCGCTCCTTTAATGAGTATCAAACCACGTGCCTCATCATGACTTCTATGGCAGAGCTACTTGGTTAAGCATCCTTTTGAGTTTCCTTTGGTTCAGTAGTTGTGTTATTGGTAACCACAAGTGTAAACAAAAATAAACTGACGAAAATTGTGGAGGTAAAGTATCATAAAATCCTACATCCCCTAATTAAGCATTGTCACTTTATATGAATATCCCTTTGGAGACAAGAGGCCAATGGTACAGGTAATTCCAGAGCCAGGCAGATAGAAATGGAGATTTAGGCCCGATTTCTTAAACAGCGTAAACCTAGTATACCATATTGTTAGTTAGCAAGACACACACAAATGGACTTCATAAACGCATCTGACGCGGTTCTGTGTATGGCTAGGTTCTCGCAAGGGATCCTAGCCATACACAGAACCTCGTTAGATGCGTTTATGAAATTCATTTGTGTGTGTCTAGCTAACTAACAATATGGTATCCTACGTTTACACTGTTTAAGAAATCGGGCCTTAGACATGCAAATTCATTAACATCAATACACTAATCCATAACTTAATCCAGCCTAATTTTACTTCATTAAACCTCTCCAAATATTGTAGAAGATTCATCCTGTTACTTACAAAATGATATGGGATGGGAGGAGTGAATTTATGAATATGTGTGGCT
>JAXCGZ010017021.1:0-2500 GCA_037179515.1 Halocaridina rubra
TTGTATAGCCCGAATGAGATTGGGAATTGAATTAAATGCGAAAATGAAGCCACGAGTGAGGTTGGGGAATCTGTAATATGAACATAGTGGTATTCAATTAGAATGCGTTCATTCCTAAGTACAGCAGATATAAGCTATAAGGTTGGATTCCTTTTAACCTTCTGTGGTGTGTAGTTGGTAGCGCCTTGACTTAGTAATTATAAGTCCTAGGTTCGAGTCCCGGTCGGGGTAAAAAATGATTCATGTTTTCACATATGTAATGTGCTTAATTGATTATTGTATAGCCCGAATGAGATTGGGAATTAAATTAAATGCAAAAATGAAGCCACGAGTGAGGTTGGGGAATCTGTAATATGAACATAGTGGCATTCAGTTAGAATGCGTTCATTCCTAAGTATAGCAGATATAAGCTATAAGGTTGGATTCCTTTTAACCTTCTGTGGTGTGTAGTTGGTAGCGCCTTGACTTAGTAATTATAAGTCCTAGGTTTGAGTCCCGGTCGGGGTAAAAAATGATTCATGTTTTCACATATGTAATGTGCTTAGTTGATTATTGTATAGCCCGAATGAGATTGGGAATTGAATTAAATGCGAAAATGAAGCCACGAGTGAGGTTGGGGAATCTGTAATATGAACATAGTGGCATTCAGTTAGAATGCGTTCATTCCTAAGTATAGCAGATATAAGCTATAAGGTTGGATTCCTTTTAACCTTCTGTGGTGTGTAGTTGGTAGCGCCTTGACTTAGTAATTATAAGTCCTAGGTTCGAGTCCCGGTCGGGGTAAAAAATTATTCATGTTTTCACATATGTAATGTGCTTAATTGATTATTGTATAGCCCGAGTGAGATTGGGAATTCAATTAAATGCGAAAATGAAGCCACGAGTGAGGTTGGGGAATCTGTAATATGAACATAGTGGCATTCAGTTAGAATGCGTTCATTCCTAAGTATAGCAGATATAAGCTATAAGGTTGGATTCCTTTTAACCTTCTGTGGTGTGTAGTTGGTAGCGCCTTGACTTAGTAATTATAAGTCCTAGGTTCGAGTCCCGGTCGGGGTAAAAAATGATTCATGTTTTCACATATGTAATGTGCTTACTTGATTATTGTATAGCCCGAATGAGATTGGGTATTGAATTAAATGCGAAAATGAAGCCACGAGTGAGGTTGGGGAATCTGTAATATGAACATAGTGGCATTCAGTTAGAATGCGTTCATTCCTAAGTATAGCAGATATAAGCTATAAGGTTGGATTCCTTTTAACCTTCTGTGGTGTGTAGTTGGTAGCGCCTTGACTTAGTAATTATAAGTCCTAGGTTCGAGTCCCGGTCGGGGTAAAAAATTATTCATGTTTTCACATATGTAATGTGCTTAATTGATTATTGTATAGCCCGAATGAGATTGGGAATTCAATTAAATGCGAAAATGAAGCCACGAGTGAGGTTGGGGAATCTGTAATATGAACATAGTGGCATTCAGTTAGAATGCGTTCATTCCTAAGTATAGCAGATATACGCTATAAGGTTGGATTCCTTTTAACCTTCTGTGGTGTGTAGTTGGTAGCGCCTTGACTTAGTAATTATAAGTCCTAGGTTCGAGTCCCGGTCGGGGTAAAAAATGATTCATGTTTTCACATATGTAATGTGCTTAATTGATTATTGTATAGCCCGAATGAGATTGGGAATTCAATTAAATGCGAAAATGAAGCCACGAGTGAGGTTGGGGAATCTGTAATATGAACATAGTGGCATTCAGTTAGAATGCGTTCATTCCTAAGTATAGCAGATATAAGCTATAAGGTTGGATTCCTTTTAACCTTCTGTGGTGTGTAGTTGGTAGCACCTTGACTTAGTAATTATAAGTCCTAGGTTCGAGTCCCGGACGGGGTAAAAAATAATTCATGTTTTCACATATGTAATGTGCTTAATTGATTATTGTATAGCCCGAATGAGATTGGGAATTGAATTAAATGCGAAAATGAAGCCACGAGTGAGGTTGGGGAATCTGTAATATGAACATAGTGGCATTCAGTTAGAATGCGTTCATTCCTAAGTATAGCAGATATAAGCTATAAGGTTGGATTCCTTTTAACCTTCTGTGGTGTGTAGTTGGTAGCGCCTTGACTTACTAATTATAAGTCCTAGGTTCGAGTCCCGGTCGGGGTAAAAAAATGATTCATGTTTTCACATATGTAATGTGCTTAATTGATTATTGTATAGCCCGAATGAGATTGGGAATTGAATTAAATGCGAAAATGAAGCCACGAGTGTGGTTGGGGAATCTGTAATATGAACATAGTGGCATTCAGTTAGAATGCGTTCATTCCTAAGTATAGCAGATATAAGCTATAAGGTTGGATTCCTTTTAACCTTCTGTGGTGTGTAGTTGGTAGCGCCTTGACTTACTAATTATAAGTCCTAGGTTCGAGTCCCGGTCGGGGTAAAAAATGATTCATGTTTTCACATATGTAATGTGCTTAATTGATTATTGTATAGCCCGAAT
>JAXCGZ010017021.1:5000-7500 GCA_037179515.1 Halocaridina rubra
CATATGAAAATCATAAAATACTTCCAGACTTCCAAAAGATGAGCTGCAAGATCGTGACATTGCGACAGTAGCTGCAGATCTAAATTTTATAGTTAAAGCAGCATGTTTAGTTAGTACAAGAATTTAGATCTAAGTATTCTAAAGGTAGATTTTGCAATATGTTATTGTCTCTCGATTCTGCAACTCCAAGTTTAGTCCTCTTATTTGTCATACTTAATGATCTACAAACTAGCATTTCCAGCAGTACTGCGTATCCATACACTCCATTAAAATACCGCAACGAAATGTGTAAATCAAGCGCTATCCTGAGCATATGAGTAGTGATTTTTAGAAGTTACAAAAACGTCCATTTTGTCCAAGTATCGCTGAAGGGGAGTTTTACGTTCCGTGAGTTTGAAATCCCTTTCAAATCTACATGTAGCTAAGTTCTAAAATAAAGCAAATCCCATTCCCTACCTGTACAGTAAGAGGCAATGAACCCACTCATATTCACAGATGTTCAAAAATACTTCAGTATATAATCCCTAAAGTTCATTCTTTACTTTGTTTTCTAAATCTCCTTTATCTAGCTCTCCAGAACACTACCCTAGCTCAGTGGTCAAGGTTGATCTAAGGTAGCAAAGACGTAACGGAAACGGCCTCTGATATATCTTATCAATAGCCAATTCTGCAGGCACATTGAATACACATGAGCTTAGATCGAACAATATAGGCAAGCATATGTTAGTTTCGAAGCTCTAAGAGTAATGCATCGATAATGAAAAATATATAAATACATAATTACATATATGAAATAAATAATAAACAAATAAAGTACACATTATAACCCAAGAAGCAAGTTCATAAGGTATGCAGGTCAACATGCTGTGCAGGTAAATAAAGAGAAGCCTACAGGAACAAATCATAAGTTTGCATTCATACACAGTTCTCTGAGACTTCCAAGACTGCCTTAGACTGAGGATCTGGACAGTGTTACCGCCCTTTAGACTTTCACGGTCCTTTTTAATCTTAAATATATTTATACACTGTTGATAAAAAAAAAAAATCTTTTAAGAGCGCTCAAGCTATATAAAGCTAAAACGCGGAAAGGAGATCGGCTGTTTATGGGTCCATCCTGATGAACAAACCTAAAAGCTAAGCGCGGAAAGGAGATCGGCTGTTTGTGGATAAATGCTGATGAACAAACTTAAAAGCTAAAGCGTGGAAAGGAGATCGGCTGTCTGTGGATCCATGCTGATGAACAAACCTAAAAGCTAAAGCGTGGAAAGGAGATCGGCTGCTTGTGGATTCATGCTGAAGACACAAAAATACCTCCGCAACGTTTTAAAGTTATTCCAGCTGCTGCTGGTCTTGTAAAGAGGAAATCCGCAAATTGGGGATACAAAATGGTCATCTGAAAAATGCAATTCGCTCTTTGTGGATATAAATTTTCGAAAATCAACCTAAACAAACTTTTAGTGCATCTAACTGCTGAATCTAAAACACCTCCTTCGTTCGTGGGACTAAGGTTAAGAAAGTGAAAAGGAAGTCTTCGACTTTTGTATGTAGGCATAAGATACAGTGCTGCCTAAATCCTTTATAATGACTTAAATAGCTGGTTATCGTGAAAATGAAATCTACAATATGTGAATTCAAGATTAAGGAAAACCATTCTCATAGTGTCTAAAAGTGATTCCAACAGCTGGCCCTCCTGGAATATCAAACCACATGATATGGGTTCCAATTTATTTTCTCAAATTATGTAATTGCATTTACTTAGTCTTGACTTTTGAGAGCCAACGGAATGGATGCGCGCATTTCGCAAATTGTAAGTATTTAGACAAAGTCTGTTTAGAGTTTCTCTCATTTTAGATTGGTCATCATCCAATAATAGGTTGATCACATGTTGATTCTTGTACCAACCAGACATACTACTTCAACTGCGAATAATAAGCAGTTTAGTGAGCATGTAGAACTAAGGGTGTTATTGACGTTTATAGAATGGGCATTCTCTCTCTCTCTCTCTCTCTCTCTCTCTCTCTCTCTCTCTCTCTCTCTCTCTCTCTCTCCTCTCTCTCTCTCTCTCTCTCTCTCTCTCTCTCTCTAAGCATCAGTTTTATTATACCAGGGGATTACATACACAATGTGATGGAGCGGTGGGGATAAACCAGCTGTGGCTGTCGGGTCTCACTGTAGAAGATTGGTTTTTTATGATTGTGACACCAGGACGGGCCCAAAAAAAATAAAAAAAAATAAAAAAAATATGCTCTCATTAGGCCTGGGCACGAAGAAAACAAAAAGTAAAGAGAAACAGAGATGAGTGTTGTGACTTGTCAGATGTGAAGGGATAGTAAGAGATGTGTAACGAATATCCAAGAATATGATGTAGGCATAGGAAGACTTAACATCGAATTGTCCTGGACAGTCCGATTTAAGTACAAAAGACCTTCAGCTGTAGTATCATAATGGGAGGCTGCTGCCATGGGCCAACCTACTACATGGTGAAGACACTGTTCCCTAA
>JAXCGZ010017021.1:12500-30000 GCA_037179515.1 Halocaridina rubra
ATTATTATTATTATTATTATTATTATTATTATTATTATTATTATTATCTATGTCTATGTAATTTTCAATATGTATTTGCTTTCATTTTGTCACTTGTCTTGAGATTACCTTAGTAACATTGCCAAGGAGGAGAAGACAGCACCAGGCCATAAAGTCAGGAAGGAGAGAGACTGACCTGGCTTTTGGGGATTAATGCTGCTGGAGACTGTAAGCTGAAGCCCTTGTTGGTTTATTTGGCAGAAAACCCAAGGGCATCTGAAAGGGTCAACTGCCAGTCATCTGGAAGTCAAACAATGTAGTAGGCTGGCTCATGGCACCAGCCGCTCGTTGCGATACTACAGCTGAAGGTTTTTTGAACTTAAATAGGTCTGTCCAGGACAGTTCGATGTTAAGTCTTCCTTCAGTTACGGTTCTTTTTCTATGCCTACAGCTACACTGAATATTCTTGGATATTCATCACACATCTTTTGCTATCCCTTCACATCTGACAAGTCGTTGCACTCTCCATCTCTGTTTCTCTTTACTTTATGTATTCTTCGTGCCCAGGCCTGATGAGGGGTTTTATTTATTTTTTTATTTTTTGGGCCCGTCCTGGTGTCACAATCATAAAAAAAAAAATAAGTTCGAAAAGTTTTTATATTCGTGACGCTTGGTACTACTCTGTATAGTATCGCAAGTCATGAAATTAAGAAGTTACTAAACAGTAATGACAAATAATCATAAAAAAATAAAAAATAAATAAATAAAATTATAGACGGAAAACAGTGGTTGTCACTACTATACGCGCGTGGTGTGTGTGTGATGAAGCATTTCATCAGGGCAGGTAGTGGTGTTCCTCAGCCTAGTAGCTCCTTTCACCTCAACAGACTGAGTACAGCTTCTATAATAATAATAATAATAATAATAATAATAATAATAATAATAATAATAATAATAATAATAATAAATACGCAACCGGTATAAAATAAAAACACATATTACCGCAAAAATCTGCCAGTTTGCAGTTAGAATAAGGAGGCATGAACTCGATAATATAATTCATAGTACAACTACTTGAAAAACGCCAAAATAATTATAATAATAATAATAATAATAATAATAATAATAATAATAATAATAATAATAATAATAATAATTAACTGTACCTTTATTTTTGTACGAAGGGCAATAGGAGCCGTAGCCAGCAATGGTATTGAGCGCGAGGGAAGTGGTTTTTGAAAGGGGGGGGGGAATTATTACATCCTGAGTAATTTGAAGGTAGTTGTTGTCCTAGTTGAGCTACTGTTCTTGCCGCTGTTGTTGTTGTTGTTGTTGTTATCAAAGCTGCTGCTGTTACTATTTGTAAAACTTTTTTAATACTACTTTTTTTCTCAACTTTTTTATTTTCGTTTTTCAAGCTTTTATATATTCTTTTCTTTCATTTTTTTGTTTTTACTTTTTTTCACCTTTGCATATTTCTTGATATGCACACACTTAACAAATCACTTCAATCTGTGATGGTTAGGTTCGTGGTTTATTTGTTTTTCTTGACAGAATAAAATATAATTATACAATTAGTGGCAAACATTTTCGTCACTATAGAAGGTAGATAATTTTATTTTTTTTTCTCAGTTTTGTATTTAATTTAATTATTACTAGTAATACCGGGGAATTAAATTTTTGAAAATTGCCGCCCGTATGTTCATCAAATCACTGCTCCTCTACGATAATTATGTGTGTCTTGATAACCTGAGTATGTCTGTGCAAGCCCTACGTCACTCCCATGTCTACGAATACATGAACTAATGATGACTTAACCCTTACCCGGCGAATGTCATTACAGCACTGAACGAAAATGTAAGATTACAACAGGCGCGTCGTTGCAGGCTGCTGCAGGCAGCCAGCGCAGCGGTAGAGCAAGAAGACAGAGCGACCGCACCAGCAGCAGCATTTGCCGAGTTGCTCGCTAGTCGCCAATCGCAAACCAAAGCAAGATCTTTGCAGCACACGTTGCCATATTTGATTCCTCCCCCACCTCATATTTTGTCCCAAATGACTTGAAATCTGACACTGGATTACAGAAAATAAAATCCTTAATTAGAGATGAATTTTGGCTATTCCTCATTAATAAAAGGATGCATCTGAAATGGTACTAGACAGCATGATAAAATTAGGCTCTTCTTGGTAAGAAATGTGAAATCATTCATTGTTAATTAATATGGAAACGAATAATATTCATAAAAAATTTCATTATTCAAAGAAACGAAAAATTACCGAAAGTAAAATTCGCAAGCGAATTTACTAAACGTATAATTAAATAAATCCTTTTATTACTATATGGCAATACAACTGATTAAATGCATTTTGACATTCGTCCAAAATTCACTTACAAGGAAGTCAATTTCCACTCTCCGTCAAATCATAATTGTTTGAAAAGCGTTCTCGCCTCTCTGCAATGAATATGTTAAGTGCTGTCAGTTTTTAAATGTTTTTATAAACTTATACGATGCAGTTTCTCATACGGCTGGCAAACACACCAAGCAAGATTTTGCAGTTGAGTTGGGAGTACTAGAGCTCCACCAAATGATTCTCTCTCTCTCTCTCTCTCTCTCTCTCTCTCTCTCTCTCTCATATATATATATATATATATATATATATATATATATATATATATATATATATATATATATATATATATATATATATATATATATATATATATATATATATATATATATATAAACAAAAAACCTTCTTGGAGTAAATTTACTTTCACAGTTTAATAAAATGTACACAAGCATTCATGTGCGTAATTTCAAAGTTAGTGTAATTGATAAACATGGTAAGCTACATCTACAATATGCCGAAACAGTTCACTATCGTAAGGCAATGAAAAGAAAAAGTAAAAAAAAAAATGGTGGTTCAAAATATAGTAGACGAGGGAAAAACTGTCATACAGAAGTGGATCTGCAAAGGCAACGATGTCGTGCGTACGTTTGTGGGTACTGAGTACATATGGTCGCGCGCATGTCTGTTTCTTTGTTAGTTTTCGCGATTACTTAAATCCAAATGTTTATCCAATTGTGCTCACGGGAAACATAACTCCCGGTCTTCTGGTGTTTTTGTATTAACAAACACTTATTAAACTTTACTCATAACAATGGAAGTAGGTAGCGCTTACTGTTTTTCACTTACCGAGTCGAGATTTCAAATATCCCTACTCATATTGTTAAATACTTCCTTGCATTTTTGCAAAGATATGTTTTTGCGAGGTTTCAAGTTATTACCTGTAGTTATTTAGCCACCCTTATTAAAATATCACTTATAATCAGCTCTTTCGTAGTCACCGTGGCTCAATCGGTAGCGTCCGCGACTATGAGGCGTCAGGTCGAGGGTTTGCGCCCCGTCACGATCTGAGGTTAGCAAAGGCATGCACTCAGGGTAACGATTACATCTGCCAAAAGTCCTTCGCAAGAAGGCAACCGTCCTAGCCCTTGGTAGAAAAGGGAGTCCGTGACGTAACACCGGAACAATCAGCTCCTTCAAAGACAAAGTATTAAAACCTTTACCATATCCTCTCCCTTTTCTTCAAGTTCAAAGTATTGGTAGGTCTAACTCACTCACCTTTTCCGAATATCTAATATTTGTTATCTCTTTTACCATCTTCGTAACATTTCTTTGCACTTTCTCCAAGTCAATATCTTTTTTTCATTAATAGCAGATTTCAGAAGGCTGCTTCATATCTAAGCTTAAACCTCACATACGACATGTTAACACTTCTACACATTTCTTAATCCATATGCCTGAAGGTCATCTTTATTTTTAATAAACAAACAAAAAAAAAAAAAACATGCATTTACTTCATTGTGTGTGTGTGCGTGATTACCTAATTGTGATTACCTAATTGTGTTTACGGAAAAGAGCCCAAAGCTCGTATCTTCCCGTCTCCTGATTGCTTCCATTTTATACTTAGTGATACTTATCATACCTGTCCTTAAAACTATGGATTGAGATAGCATTAACTACTTCCTCGCTTAGCTGTGTGTGTGTGTGTGTGTGTGTGTGTGTGTGTGTGTAACCACCTACTTGTGCTTACGGTAGAGAGCCCTATGCTCGTATAAAAAAAAATAATAATTTTCTCAGCGATACTTATAATACTTGTCCTTAAAACTATTCATTGAGTTAGCATTGACTAGCTCCTCGCTTAGCGAATTCCGGTCATCAACTACTTTTACACTAAAAAGTATTTACATCCTTCAAAATATGACCTCTAGTTCTGGAGCCAGCCATATCAAAATATCAATCCCTATCCACTCTCGCATAACTACGGAGGAATTTAAAGACCGTCACCATATCCTCATGTGTGTGTGTGTGTGGATTTGCCTAATACTATTTACCTAATTGTGTTCACGGGAGAGAACCTTATGCTTGTAACTTCCCATCTTCTGGTCGGTTTATACATTTATTTATTTATTGTAATCAGACTTTTTTTTTTAAACCAACGATTACGTATCTGTTGCTAGCTTCGTAGTATGTCTCTGAACCTTCTCCAGTTTGTTTATTTATTTCTTTTTTAACATTTCTTTGCACATATGCTTCAAGGCCACCCTTAAGTTTCCTAACAAGTATATGCTGCCTTTACGATACCCTTATATGCATTTTCAGAGACAAATATGCCTGAACTATTTTTCCTAGTTCTCTTTTGGTCAGATTTTTGAAGACCTTTCTTGGTAGCGAAAACCCATATATTGACCTACTAGCACTCTTGCCCAGTCTCGTTTCTTTACATTTTGAAAGTTTTGAATCGCATTAATTACTTGGTGACCACGCAATGCAAACTATTTAGGTACTTCTGAAGTGTTCTACTGTTGCTTTCGTCTCAAGTCCCTTAACACTCTTTGAATCATTAGAAAACGTATTCAAGCCTAATTATCCAGACTCCATCAGATCATTTACATATACAGAGAACAGGTAAGACCCCAACACTGATCTCTGCTGAACCCCACAGCTAACCTTTCTTCAGTCAGATGCTGTATGTCTTATTCCGACCCTCCTTTTAAAAAATTTATCCACACCATGATATTTTCACCTATTCTGCCATTGCTTGCAACATTTTAATGATTTTCCACGGTAGAACTATATCAGATTCCTTCCGAAAATCTAAGAATTTGTATTCTACTCAGTCCTTTTTTTCTGGTAAGCCTCTGTTTACCTCATCATAAGATTATAGTATTTTTTTTTTAGCAAAAACCCACTTTTATCTGAAACCATGTTGTCTTGCTGACAGAAAGTTGAAGGACTCCAAATGACATGAAATGTGCTTCTCGGTAGCATAGCTTTGTAAACAATGCTAGCTATGAAACAACTTTTTAGTTTACAGCTGGTTTTCTAATTGCCTTTTTGAACATTTTCCCCTTTTGCTTGTCTTCCTGGATTCCAGAAACTTTTCAAAGAAGTTTGCTTTCCCTTTTAGTAGACAGGTACCAAGGAATCCCGTTTTCTTGTTTCAAGCATCTTGAAATCTCTCCAGATTCAAGTGATTTTTCAATATGCTGAAAAGTGCTAATGATGTAGCACATTTCTAAAGTACATAAGGGAGTATGCCATCAGGCCACATAGCTGTGTGGGCATCAAATTCCATTAATGCTTTACATGCATCTGCAGTTGAAAGGGTGATGTTCTTTAGTACTGGCACTTGGTCTCTCATCTCTTCAATATGAATGGGCGACGTATGCTTTACTGTAAATACCGACTGAAACTCCTTGTACCATTCTTCGCAGCTCTCTCCATTAGTTTCAGTGACGGTTCCAACTATCCTTTCCAAATATAGAACTTGTTCTTTGCCCACTGACTTCCTTTTGACAAAGCTCTTAAAAAGTTTGGGATTTTCCGAAGTTTTCCTCGAAATCTCTCTCTCATACTTCTTCTCTGCCTCTCTGTTTTTACTTAGGTCCTTATTGCTTGCTCGTTTATAATATTTTCATGATTGTGACACCAGAGCGGGCAAAAGATGAATTAACAAATCTACCCTCATCAGGCCTGGGCAAGAAGAAAACATAAAGAGAAACAGAGATGTGAAGGGATGATAAGACATGTAACGAATATCCAAGAATATTCGCTGTTGATGTAGGCATAGAAAGAGAACCGTAACTGAAGGAAGGTTTACCATGTATTTATGCCTTTTCTCCTTCTATACTAGTGGTTCTCAACCTTTTTCGCTCCCTTCCCCTCTTATGGAACTTTCAACATGCTTGTGCCCCCCTCATCCATTTTCCCTCGCGTCCCCCCGTAGATTACGTTAAGAAAAACAAACAGTGAAACTTAAATTAAAATTATTTTTTTAGGAAATTATTTATTTATTATTATTATTATTATTATTATTATTATTATTATTATTATTATTATTATTATTGTGACACCAGGACAGGCCAAAATTAAAATTAAAATAAAGTTACCCTCATCGAGCCTGGGCACGAAGAAAATATAAAGAGAAACGGAGATGATGAGTATTGTGCCTTGTCAGATGTGAAGAGATAATAAGACATGTGTAACGAAATATATTTGGACAGTGTACTAAGCAATTGGACCTGTTGGTGCAGTCTCAGGTAAAGTCCCTGTCTGTCACAGACGGGAGCTGGACCTGTGAAATCTTGAATAACCCGTTTAGAATCTGGAAAAAATAACGCAGTGGCCCCAATGGACCATGGCCTATGGCTATTCCAACATTTGTGACTTTTCATCTTTACCTACATTCATTCGTTAATGAGCTATTTTTCTTTGGCATTAATAATTCCTATTATGGTAGATGGTATGCGGGAGCTAACTCTCCTCTTATAGTCCTAACAAAATTTTTCATTAATCCTTTTGTAATCTCCTATTGAAAAGCTCTCCTTCAATTCCTTATAGGTTCTCTTACTCTCAGGCAGAATATCCTCGAAGATATACCCCAGCAACAAAAGAAATAGGTTACCTTTTCCAATCAGTTGTTTATACTCAGATTTTTACAATATGGATAGCGTTATCTATGAATACTAGATTGATCAGTGATGGTTGAAATTCTTCCCAGGCCCCTCTAGGTTAATTAAAAGTACGTATTTATGCTAACCGTGTCCTTACACACAATCTAGGAATTTTGCCCCCAACCGAACTCCCGCCAATGTGTAGGTCCAGACCAGAGTTGCCAGGTGCTTTGATGAGAAAAATGAGACATGCAATAAAAAAAAAGAACATTTATCCTACAAAAAGGACAGACATATAATATATATATATATATATATATATATTATATATATATATATATATATATATATATATATATATATATATATATATATATATATATATATATATATATATATATATATATATATATATATATATATATATATACAGAATATCTTTATGTAATACTTACTTGAAAATCAAAGGAAAGACTTTCTTCGAAGGAAATAGCTTCGCTATCGTCTGCAGCAATGACTGGAGAGCTTGGACAAATGAAAGCTGAAGAGGATGGTTGTGGGTTGTCTGGTTGAGTAGTTCCTCTACAGTCTCTTTTGTACATCTCATTTGTGAACAGACTTAGCATGCGGACAGTTTTTGGCAGTCATTTTGTTTTCTCGAGGGAAAAAGACCAGCGGGACTCAAAAAGGACAGATTGTCCTTAAAAGGCCCGACCTGGCAAAACCTGGTCCAGACTATTACAGTCTACTTTGCTATGATCAACCCCCCACCCCCACCCCCACCCCCCACACATAATATACCACACTTTGTTTCACGCGCGATGTTTACAACTGAATTTCGCGGTGTGTGTGAGGGGGAGGGTTGGTATGCCGTAATAAAACTTGTATGTTCATGATTTTGAAGAAAAGAATGACTGGCATACAATAGAAGTAATATTGCTTGTAAATGTGATTATTTCCTGGTAATGTAAGCGACATGTCTACAGTGTACAAAATCTCAGCTGCCGTTGACTCTATTTTTGCGCAGTTCTACTACAGATTTATAGGGGCAAACATTTCAGAAGTAAGGTATAATAGTATTAGCAGTAAACAGAAACAAAATACAAAGTAAATAGTAGTGGAGTCCCACATGTAGTATATAACTCCTGTGAAAGCAACAAACTTTGTGAGTATGAGATAGTCAGATGCGTGGGATCGCTGCTAGAATACGAACTTAGAACTTGTATCATGATGAGATAAAGCTTGGGCTGCCAAACTAAAAAAATCCGAGTTCGAGCCCACCTTGCACCATGGATTAAAATTAAAATTCTAATATTGTTAAGTATATGGATGAATTAGCAGTGGCATCTGTCATACCAGCTTTCCATGCATTAAGGGTACAAATATAATATGCCACTCGTTATTTTTGTCACCAACTGTACCACGAGTACTAACATGACAACAGTCAAAAAAAAATAAAAAATGTTCTGAACGCTACCCCTCCCCGGAAAAAAAAAAAAAAAAGATACTTGTAGATGTCATAAAAATGACCAAAACAGGCATATCATAAACAAGTTCTTCCCCCCCCCAGGCATGCATCGCAAGCTCATGATGCAAACGAAATTAAGTCATGATTTATATCCCTGTCACAGGCAGGGACCTGAACCATTAGTAACATCCAAATAAACTCTCATATTTCATGCATCCTGGAAATCGGATGAGTAAGTAAGAGAGAGAGAGAGATAAAAATGCGTAATTTGGACCTGTCCTTGCTTTTTTCGGACACTATTCCATCACGACATATGTAACCTCAAAACAAAGCCTCAGAGAACTTATCTTAGGCTCTCCAATCTCTGTAATTGAGCCTCTGTCTTTGTGACTACGAGACCAACTCTCATACAATTGAACGGTGCATTTACCTAATTACATTTGCCTAAATGTGCTAACTGGAAAGAGCCTTACGTTCGTAACTCCCCGTTTCTGGTCGGTTTCATTATTTACCCGCGAACGCTGCTAGTCAACAATGAAATCGCAAGAAAAAGGTTACACCACCTTCGGTAGCAAAGGAGATGATATAGAGCCTGGATTCCTTCAAACAAATCACAGGTTCGACTCTCCAAGGCTGTTTGCATGGATTATTTTATCACTTAGAGGGCAGCGGCATGCCTTGTGTGTTTAGGAGGCTCACTGAATACAAAATTAGAAGCTTGGTACTATGGTGGAGCAGCATCTTCCTAGGTGCCTGATCCAGTTTGGTCACAAATATCCAATCAAAATAATAATAATAATAATAATTAGCCCATATATCCATATTCTCAAGATGTACATGATTCTCGTCATACATACATACATACATATACCTTGGCTGTTTCCCCCTTAAATTGGGGGGTAGCCGACATCGTCATAGAGTGAGATAAAAGAAAATCATAACAATCCAAAAACCTTTCAGATATGAAGACTAAAAGATTAAAGAAAACTAATATGAATTTAGGGTTAATTATAAAAAAAATAAACATTCTTTCTGCTCTTATCATGCCAATCTTTATATCACATAGCGTCGGACAGTGTTTTAATTGCACTATCCGCATGTTATTATAGGTAGCGAAGTCAGTAATGGAGAGATGAGCATCTTCTTTAAAGTTATTTATTAGAGTCTACACTTATTTACCACCTCAGAGCTCCCATTCCTATAGTTCTTGTCACTCACGATTCCCACCCCCTCAGGGGGAGATTGCTAACTATGGACGTGACTTCTGCCCCCGGCAAGTAATAACTTCTAACTCAACGGGCTCTGTTGCCAGTCCTGGTAGCGGTGGGTATCTCAGTGCATTCTCTGCCATCTGGCGGCTATAGGCATCTATGAAATGCCGTAGGAGGCTATAGGCATCTATGAAATGCCATACGATACCCCCTACCACCACTCTGAAATATGTCCAATATTTCGGACTAAGCATAATTACTTTCAAGAGCCTTATAATTTTTTAAACATCAATATTTTACAAAAAAACGGGGCAAAACTATCTAATGAACTAACTTATGAAACTATTACAATCTCATATAATTATTTAAACAGATTACAGGAATATCAAAATTACTATGCAAAAAACTGACCAAAGAGAAATATGTTCCTTACGATAAGCATTGTAATTAAAGGCAAAAGATCAAAATTAAGCATTCACAATTGCAATATATAGCTATTAAGCATTGACAACATTATTTAAGAACAATGCTAATTAAGCTATTACGTTACTCAAACAGTACAAAATACATTTGGAAATGATATATGCAATTAATTACTAACATTTGTCATGGTGTGACAAGAGTTAAAAATATTCACAATTACAATATGTAATTACTATTCAAGGACAAACTGATAGGAGAACTCAATGAACATAATTACGTTATTTACATCATATAAAATACTGTTGGCTATGATCTGCAAATATTAAAACATGACTGAAAACAATGATAGTATTTAAACAGAAAAACTTAACATCACAGTTGCTTTATTAAGTGATGTAAAATGCAATTTATTATGATTTTTGCAATTAGTAAAATTTACCACACATTATAGTGAAAAAAATAGAATTCAGCATGCACAATTGATCAATGACACTTATTCTACTAAACTTAAATCTAAGGGAGTCTTTGAGGCTGTAAACTACTTAAAGCTATCTTAAAATAAAAAAAAAAGAGATTACAATATTTGTTCTTCCACCAATCGTTGTCAAAGACGGTGGGGCCATTTTCTTTCCCATTTTTATCAGTTCGAATACGTGGGGGAAAACACTTTTTTTTTCTTAATTATTTAATTCTCTTTTTTACAGGGATTTTCCATACCCTTTTCTTTTGTTAGTTTTACAATTTTCTATTATAGGGATTTTCAATTCCCATTTTTTTTTATTGTCACTAAAGTTATTATATGTATGGGGGGTTTTTTCTTTCCGCTTTTAATTTTTTAATTTTGGGGAATTTTCATTTCCCCAGTCCCTCAGGGGGTGATTGCTAACTATGGACGTGACTTCTGCCCCCGGCAAGTACTGACTTCTAACTAAACGGGCTCTGTTGCCAGTCCTGGTGGCGGCGAGTATCTCAGTGCGTTCTCTGCCATCTGGCGGCTATAGGCATCTATGAAATGCTGTAGGAGGCTATAGGCATCTATAAAATGCCATACGACAATAGATTATCTCTGCATCATTAAAGTAAGAGCCATTTAGATATCTAGAAATAGTAGAACACGTTCATTTTCATATTTAGAATCTATATATATATATATATATATATATATATATATATATATATATATATATATATATATATATATATATATATATATATATATATATATATATATATATATATATATATATATATATAAGTACAAAGTGTTAGCATACAGCACTAAATAGTAAGGAAGCCCATCAGTGAAACAAAACTTATAAAACAATGCTATATTTCGGATCCTAACTGGATCCCTTCTCAAGCACAAATGGTTGTGCTTGAAAAGGGATCCAGTTAGGATCCGAAATATAGCATTGTTTTATAAGTTTTGTTTCACTGATGGGCTTCCTTACTATATATATATATATATATATATATATATATATATATATATATATATATATATATATATATATATATATATATATATATATATATATATAGATATATATATAGATATATATATATAATATATATATATATATATATATATATATATATATATATATATATATATATATATATATATATATATATGGTAGGAAAAGAAGGAGAAAAAGCTGCTCCACAAGGGAAATTTCGCCCTCTTTTCATATGTTCCTTGTATCTCTTGTTATTGTACTTTGGGAAGGTCACGAAATTAATAAGTACTTCAAACATATTTTCGCTGTTTTCTTTAATAGGCTTTTTCTATCATTTTAGATTATGTTAACGGTTCAGTGTTATTAATATATATATATATATATATATATATATATATATATATATATATATATATATATATATATATATATATATATATATATATATATATATATATATATATATATATATATATATATATATATATATATATATATATATATATATATATATATATATATATATATATATATATATATATATATATATATATATTATATATATATATATATATATATATATATATATATAAATCTTTATGGACAATCCCACTTATCCATGTAATTTTTATCGTCTTATGTATCTCAGTTAACTCTCAGTTCAAATGGGGGTGGACACAGATAATTTGTGACTGGGTATTAAGATATAATAGCCTTCTCTATTGTCTCAAGGCGGGATCGCACTTCTGTTCTTCAGGCCCGTCACTCCCTGATAGTTTTGGAAATCTACACCCAAAAACAATAAGTAAATTACGTTACTGCAGATATACCCATAAAAACTATAATCTGTAAGGCCCACTTAAGTGAGCAAAAACATATATTTAAGGTGCCATTGACGTCATCCAAAATTGACAGTAAGAACACCCCCCCCCCCCTATATAATTAATAAGAAAAAAGTCCAGTTCACTTGCCTGAAAATAGACACAATCACAAAATACTGCAAGCATGGAAAAATAAATCACTCTTTATTGAATGCAAAACATACTAAATAAAAAAAAAAGCAAGCATACTTAAGTGGGTACAAACGTAATCATAAAATACTTGAGCCATAAAAAAAAAAACGCAATTTAGCGACGAGGAAGTTTTAACAAACTACCCGTACGAAGAAGTCAAACACACTCAAATGAGCATATACATACTCTTTAAACACCAGAGACAAGAAGTCTAGTATAATTTATATAGCCTCCTAGCTAGTAGTGGTAACGCGCTGGCCTCGCATTCGCGAGGTCGACAGATCATGCCTCGTCCAGGCAAGAGAGTTTAAGCTGTTTACTGGGGAGGTTACTATTGTGGCTCGGCACCACAGTGGGGGTTGGGGCCTGTGCCGGCTGGCGACCGCCCTATGGGTCCTCCATGACCCGTTTCACCCATCCGTGGGTGGAGAATCTAATACACAGCATACTTTAAACGTATACATTGTATACCTACTCACAAAACGCCGGAGGCAAGAAGCCAGAACACATTTAATTGAAGAAAAAAAAGAAAAAACACATCAGAGCAAGTTGCCACGCATACTTGAATGAACACAAAAAAAAACATTTTTGCTTTCAAGTTGAATACATTTAAATAAGTACATACTCATAGCCAATAAGTAGCGGTGGCAATAAAGAAAAGGAGGACCAATGTCCTGGCGCAATCTGTTTAAGCGTTGGCTAAATTTAGCCGTCTTGACCTTCGATTTGGCTCTTCACAACCTACCCACTCACCTCACTTCCCCCCCCCCCGCCTCCCATTTATGCGCAGATAAATGAAGAGGACACACTCCTACACAAGTACATAAGCTTTTACACACACACACACACACACACACACACATATTCATGGCTTTAAGGAGAGATAAAAGTGTCAGTGATTAAAAAATGAGACCAATCAAGGAGACGGGAAGTTACGAAAATAAAGCTCTTTCCCGTAGGCATAATTAGGTAAACAGAATTAAATAAATACACACACCACACACACACACACACACACACACACACACACACACACACATACACATCTTAAGTATTACACTGTTATATTACTATTATTGTCAGGAAGATATAAGCGTAACAACACATGAACACACGTTATCGAAATGATGTCAGCCACTTGGTAAATATAAGATGGATAGTTGCGACCCTGTAGACTGGATGGGGGTCATCTTTAATTGCTATGAATTTGGATTGCATTAAAGTTTGAAACATCTCGCCAATGAATTTTTTTTTTTTTTAAGGTCAGAACAGAGAGGGGGATCGGGTGATCCAGTTGGCATAAACCTACGAACTTTAGGGGCCTTAATCCCTCTGAGCTGATCCAAGGGAAACCCTTCGGTGAAGTATATTGATATCTTAAAGACAATAGGATCCTCGAGCATAGTATATTAATATATTAAAGATTCGTAAAAGACTCATACAGATAAAACATGGATAAAGAAATACAGATAAATGAACCCAATTTAGGTTCGAATTTGATTATCTACATCTTGTAAAAATGGAAATAACCGTTTGTTATTATATTGACTACAAAATTATAATGCTTTACTTCATGTTTTTAGATCGATTTTGTAAGCAGAATAAGTAAAAAAAATTGCTTTGATAGAAAATGACACCTATTAAGCACGTGCATGTAAAAGAATCAAGAGTGAAGTAATTTATATATATTTATATATATATATATATATATATATATATATATATATATATATATATATATATATATATATATATATATATATATATATATATATAACATTGTTTATTTTCAAACACAACCCCCACCAAAAAGTACAGTATGGTGGAAGAGGTTTTTGGACAACGTGGTCTTCGCTACGAAGATAAGTGTAGTAGGGTTGAGTATAAACATTACTGGTAAATAAATAAGGTTGCTGCATGTCTCAGTTTCCCAGTGGTAACCTTATTCAAGGTGTATTATATAACCTACAATGTAGATTAGACTTATAAATTTAATCGCGTCCACAAGTAATCCTACTGATAACACAGCCAAAGATGTTTGTACTAATGACTACGGTGTGAAACCTATAAAGTCATTTGGTGAATTAATGAAGTCTTATCATGAAAGATTTCTTGATTTTCCAAAGTTCTCAAGACCCACCATATTTGCCTCAAGGTGAACACTTCATCAGAATAAGGTGTGTACCCTTAAGAGTTTATAATATTTCAGGGGGATCAGGTGACAGAGCCCAAGTTAGGAAAGGGGGAAAAAGAATTGTATTGACTACCAGTACTAGGATAGGTTATGTTAAGATAATTAAGGTTAGGTTTGATATATAGGGTCTTGGGAGCATAACCTCCTCAGTGAGGAAAAATTTTCCAGTATTTCTAATTGTTTTGAGTAGAGAAAAATCTTCCCTCGCAACATAGTAGTTTCCAGTTATTGTTTTCTTCCCTCCTCGGAATTCAATCAGAATAATTCCGTGGCCATTACTTATTGCGATGACCTTCTGCTTTGAAATTCTTTGGTCCATTTGATTTTTTCGGTAACCATTGTCTTGGATTTTGCTTTCTAGATTGTACTGAATGATTCTTGTTTCAGCGAATCGAAGATAAAAATTCGTTAGGATGGAATAAGCTGAACCATGCGATATGTGAACTTCACTGGCGATAGATGGCATCCATCATAATTCTACGTTCTTCATCCACCAGATTTCGCACACGCGTCACGGTTTCAGTGTTTAGCCTTCTCTCTAGTTGTCTCTTATCTCGTCCCGACCTTGTTGAAAACGTTTCCTTCAACTGTCCCAAATGGGGTAGAATCTCCTATAAGCATGTAGCAATGTGCCGATAATTTGTCCTGGTTTCCGTTCCAGCTAGGTGAGAAACTAGATGCTACTGCTCACTTGAAAAGTATTCCTTTCCATGAGGTCAAATAAGTGATTTACATTGAGATTATCTTGAAGCACTCTCAGCAAAATAGTTGAATATGACCATTAGGGCTAAATTACACGTAACTTTCCCTTCTTAGTCCATTTATCTATAGTTACGAAGTTCATGTGGTTTTATATACATACATACATGCATGCATACGTGCATACGTGCATACATACATACATACATGCATACATGCATGCATACATACATACATACATACATACATACATATGACTTATGTGAGGCCAAATCCTGAATATGCTGCGCCCCTCTCGAAGTCGCATTTGAAAAAGCATACTAATAAATTGGAGAAAGTTCAAATAGATGCCACGAAGCTGGTAACAAAGATATGTAATCTCATTTATTAGGAAAGCCTGAAGGAGTTACACTTACCATCTCTCACTGCTAGAAGGAAGACGAGGGATATGGTGACAGGATTTAAATTCTTCAATGGTTTTGCAGTGGATAAGGAGGGATATTTTAATACGGGTGGATCTAGAACTACAGATCATAGTTTGAAGCTTCTTATGAAAACTTCTTTACAGGATGTAAGGAAATATTTTTAAGTGTAATTGTAGTTGATAACTGGAATTCGCTAAGTGTAGAATTAGTAATATCAACTGCATTCATATTTCTAAGGCTAGATATGATAGGTGTTATAGTGAGTACAAATACAAATGATCAGGAGACGATAATTTAGGAGAGTTTGGGCTTTTTCCCGAGAGCACAATTATGTAAATGAAATTAAGTAAATGCACACACACGCACACACACATATCTAGATACTTAAAAAAAATATTTGCAACTGTAACATGTCCTTATAAAGAAAACTAGGATGAAGTGTGTTGAAGCAGACAGAGACGTCAAAGTTTTATGCCTCTATAAAGACTGGATTCTTGAGTCTACACATGTTGGCACGAGAACTGAACAGTCTCAATGATACTGAGAAATTCAATTAAGAAATATAAAAAAAATAAATAGAAAATCGGCAATACAAAAGCAGCGATCATAATTACCATGTTGTAGAAAAGGAAATTTTGTTGTCAAAACAAATACAGAAATAAATAGATAAATAATATCTCTCCCCCCCTCCCTCCCTCCCTGCATACCTACCTGCATACATACCTACCTACCTACCTACCTACCTACCTACATATATATATACCTACTATATATATATATATATATATATATATATATATAATATATATATATATATATATATATATATATATATATATATATATATATATATATATATATATATATATATATATATATATATATATATATATATATATATATATATATATATATATATATATATATATATATATATATATATATATATATATATATATATATATATATATATATATATATATATATATATATATATATATATATATATATATATATATATATATATATATATATATATATATATATATATATATATATATATATATATATATATATATATATATATATATATATATATATATATATATATATATATATATATATATATATATATATATATATATATATATATATATATATATATATATATATATATATATATATATATATATATATATATATATATATATATATATATATATATATATATATATATATATATATATATATATATATATATATATATATATATATATATATATATATATATATATATATATATATATATATATATATATATATTATATATATATATATATATATATATATATATATATATATATATATATATATATATATATATATATATATATATATATATATATATATATATATATATATATATATATATATATATATATATATATATATATATATATATATATATATATATATATATATATATATATATATATATATATATATATATATATATATATATATATATATATATATATATATATATATATATATATATATATATATATATATATATATATATATATATATATATATATATATATATATATATATATATATATATATATATATATATATATATATATATATATATATATATATATATATA
>JAXCGZ010017021.1:37500-50000 GCA_037179515.1 Halocaridina rubra
CCCCACCATACCTAAAAACACATAACTTCTTTCCTGGTTTAGGGGTTGGAAATGCAAGGATGGCAGACACATTGGCTGCCTTAGGACGGAGCATTCCATTTCCAATGGTATGACCAAGATAAGTAACGGTCCCTTATTCAAAGACAGATTTCTGTAGATTGATGGTAAGTCCAGCTGCTTGTAGCCGCATCATTAGAGCTTGTAAACAATTGCAATGTTCTTCCCAGGAGTCTGCTACGACTACAATGTCATCCAAATTATCAGCAGTTCCTTACAGTCCTCGGATAATTTGGTTGATGACCCTTTGAAAAGTAGAAGGATTATTAGTCATGCCAAATGCTAAAACTTTATATTGGTACAAACCAAATTGGGTAATAAATGCGGAAATCTCTTTATCACTCTCTGTAAGAGGTATCTGATCATACACCTTTGTGAGATCAATGGTTGTAATAAACTGGTATTTTCCAATAGTATTTAAAAGGTCTTCTATTAAGGAGAGGGAATAGGAGTCTTTGATAGCTATGTTATTTGCTTTCTCTAGTCAGTACAAGGTCGGGAAGATCCATTAGGTTTTGGCACTAAAATACATGGAGATGCCAAGGGAGACATAC
The DNA here is from genome assembly GCA_037179515.1 of Halocaridina rubra. Taxonomy (NCBI): domain Eukaryota; kingdom Metazoa; phylum Arthropoda; class Malacostraca; order Decapoda; family Atyidae; genus Halocaridina; species Halocaridina rubra. The sequence continues at coordinate 38,112 of JAXCGZ010017021.1, forward strand.
TTGGTTCAGCTAAGCCTTGAGTTAATAGATAATCTACTTCTTTCTTCAAAATATCATTCTTATGGGGGTGCAATCTATATGGAGCTTGGCTAATATGGGCTTGACATGAACTTATCAACTTTATGACATGTTGGATATAATTACACAATCTTAGAGAATCAGATATAACAGAAGGAAACTGATGCAACAGCTGAGCCAAGTCTGCCTTTTGACTTGAATGAAAATCACCAAAATATTCATCAAGACTGTAATATACTGGTGTTGGAGAGAGAGCCTTGGTTACAGGGTAAGTCAACAGGTAGGCTACTCTCACCATCACCATCCAATCCCATCTCAGACATAGGAGTGGTGTCTGCCACATACTGTAACTGGGGAAGCATTTCCGACATCTACCTCTGGTGATCTGGAATAGTAAGTTTTGAGTAAATTCACATGAACCAACCGTGTTTTCTTTCTACGATCAGGTGTTGCTATGACATAGTTTAGAGAACTCAACTTTTTCTGAATTGCATATGGTCCTGAATATTTCTTTTTTAAGGGAGATCCAGGAGAGGGCAAAAAGACTAAAACTTGCTCCCCAGGGGCAAACTTTCTAGGAACGGCTTTCCTATCATAATGGTCCTTGGATTTCTCTTGACTGTGGCTTAAACTGTCAAGAGCAAAAGTTCTTACTTTATGAAGTTTCTTCTGAAGTTCCTCCAAGTATTTGTGGACTGTAATTGGTTTAGATGGCTTAGAGAACCACTTCTCTTAGAGGACCATTAAGGATCCCCTAAGAGGTCGGCCATAAACAGTTCAAAAGGGGATACTCCCAAAGATTCTTGGATTGATTCTCTATATGCAAAAAGTAGCCAATCTATTCCTTCATCCCAACAGTTACTAATCTCTAAACAATATTTTTGCAACGCTTGCTTTAAAGTTTGGTGAAATCTTTCCAGACACCCCTGAGACTGTGGGCAATAGGCAGATGAAGTTACATGGGTGACTCCCAATTCAGTAAAGACCTGCTGAAAAGGTTGACTTGTAAAATTCGTACCCTGATCAGACTGAATTTCTTTTGGGATGCCTTTGGAGGTAAATGTACTCAAAAGTGGTTACAGAATGGACTTAGCAGTGATATTATTTTTTAGAGGAAAAACATCTGGATATCTAGTGGCAGAGTCCATAACAGTAAGTAAGTACTCATTACCTTTTTTAGTCTTAGGGAGGGGCCCGACACAGTCTATAACAATTTTCTCGAAAGGTTCATGAACAACTGGAATGGAAAAAAAAGGGGGGCAGAGGGAATCGGCTTATTAACGTTTCCAGTGAGTTGACAAATATTGCAAGTCTTAATGAATTGAGTGACATCCTTCTTAATACCAGGCCAATTGAAATGTGACAGTAACTTTTTATATGTTTTCTGAATACCCAGATGCCCAACATAACTATCATGTGCCAATTTCAAAATAGAATGTCATACTGAATTTGGAAGTACTACTTGGTGAGTCTCAGACCATGAATCCTTTTTAAGCAGAGAAGGGGGCTGCTATGCTCTCATAAGAGCACCATCATTATAATAGAGAGCAGGCAATGTATCAAGATCATCATGATCTACAGCAACATGTCGTATCACTGCCAATGAAGGATCAGAACTCTGTGCTGGTATTAGTTCTTCTTTAGACAATGGCTGGTTAGGGAGATCCTCCTGAACTTTAGGGGAAGCGAGGTTGACAATGTATTAGATGATTTTGACACAGCGAGTTTAGCTTGAGCCCTTGTTACTGCACAAGAAGGAAAAAGATCAGGGGATTCATCAAGAACTCTTGGAAGAAGATTATCAACAGTAGTAATATTAGGTACGGTAAGAGTCCCAGTGAGATCATTTCCCAATAATAGCTGAACTCCTTGAAAAGGCAATTTACCATATTTGACAGCTACTTTTACGTTTGACTTCAACGGTGGGCAATCAAGATAAACTCTTGCAAGAGGATATGACATATGAGACGTTAAATCAGACAGTAGAACTTTCTCTCCTGTTCACTTATGACTCAGATTAGGAATAGCATCATGAACTAAAATGGACTGAGCAGCCCCAATATCTCTAAGAATAGTTATGGGGAATGTCCGACCATTGGGGCTAAGCGCGACATGACCCGTGAAAGTAAATGCAGTGAACATACTGGTCTGAGAGGAGCAAGAATTAAAAGCAACTGGGTTAGTATTGGAATTTGTAGCAGTAGAACCCTTCTTTGAAACCTGGCACCCTGGATGTTTACACTGTGCAATGGTATGTCCTACTTTCTTGCAATAAGCACAAACTAGCTGAATTGAATTTGACTCTTTGTCTCTCTGCCCATCACTCAATCTACTTTGGGGATCACGAGAGGTACATTTTACAAAAACACCACGATCCACCCAACGCACATTCCAGGATTCCAACCATAAGGCCTGAGCATCTGCCATTTCTGTCACCTTAAGAAGCTCCATTATATTGCTCTCCTCTACATGCTTAAATATAGGAAAAGGTATTTTATTCTTCCATTCCTCCAAGACTATTACATTCACGAGTTCGGAAAATGTAGTGACATTTAAGGATTCTAACCACTTTTTGAACTGTCATATTTTCTCGATGGCAAATTCCACATAGGTTTGATACTTAACTTTAGTCATATTCCTAAATTTCTGCCTATATCCTTCGGATGTGATTGTATGCGCATGAAGTATTTGAGTTTTAATAAAATCATAGTCTTCCGTTACATCCAAACTACTATAGACTCAGATAATTTCCCAACAATTTAGGACCTATAATGTTCATCCACTTGTCTTCTGGCTACTTCAGTTTATTAGCGATTTTCTCAAACAATTTAAAGGACCCATCAATGTCTCCCTCGTCAAATATTGGTACCATAAAAAAAACTGTGCAATAGTTGAAAGATACCTCTTTCTCCTTTATAGATAGTTCTATGTCCCTATGCTTACCAACCTGTTCCAACTCTTTCAATTTTAATTCTCTTTCTACTTTAATTTTAATTTTAATTCCCTTTCTCTCGTTTCTACTTCTAATTTTAATTCTCTTTCTCTCGTTTCTACTTCTAATTTTAATTCCCTTTCTCTCGTTTCTACTTCTAATTTTAATTCCCTTTCTCTCGTTTCTACTTCTAATTTTAATTCCCTTTCTCTCGTTTCTACTTCTAATTTTAATTCCCTTTCTCTCGTTTCTACTTCTAATTTTAATTCCCTTTCTCTCGTTTCTACTTCTAATTTTAATTCCCTTTCTCTCGTTTCTACTTCTAATATTAATTCCCTTTCTCTCGTTTCTACTTCTAATTTTAATTCCCTTTCTCTCGTTTCTACTTCTAATTTTAATTCCCTTTCTCTCGTTTCTACTTCTAATATTAATTCCCTTTCTCTCGTTTCTACTTCTAATTTTAATTCCCTTTCTCTCGTTTCTACTTTTAGTTTTCTCGTTTCTACTTCTAGTTTTCTCGTCTACTTCTAATTCCATTTTTCTTGTTTCTACATCCCTTTTATACTGAAGTTATAATCTATACTTCTCTAACTCGAGCGAAGAAGAGGGGTCATTTGTCGGAGTAGCATTATCAATACGAGCTACTTCAATTTCCTTTGACTTCTGAATCTTGTCTGGACTGGAATCTTCCTCGGTATCTTCAGGTAATGAAACATATTCAGCAACTATTTCAAGAACACCTTGTTTTATTAAACGTTTCACAACAAGTTCCTTAACTCTTTCCTTAGACACCTTTGATGAGGGAGTTGGAAGAGCAATTTTATAATGTTTAGCAATCTTTAACCAATCTGATTTTCTAATGTCACTTACTTGATCCCAAGAGGAAGACTTCAAGAAAAATGATATATAAAATTATTTACTAGCCATGACGTTTATTAATCAAAACTTTAGGAAAAATGAAGCGAGGAATACAGAAGCGATAGTCAAGCACGACCCCGGAATCTGTTTTACTATACCCAAATACTTCGACACTAGAGTATTAACGACTTGTTAGGTAGAGATACTAGAAACTAGCATGAGTGATGGGATTATACGTATCCCGATACTTGAGCAGAGTACTTTGAAACTTGGATACTTGTGAGAGTACATTGAATATTGATGCTCGAATAAAGAGACTTGAAAATATAAAGCACTCCGAAAAATTTAACTGACGATTCTTGAAATAACCTAACGAGCCATTTAATACCGATTCATGAGATTAATTAGGTTAACAAAGTTAACGAGTCTTGGAAGAACGAATGGAAAACTACCGTCACCCTATGTTCAGATTAGTGTTTACTATTGCGGCTACCACGCAAGATAACGAGTATACACTAATGACCAAGGATCATCACACACTTGTTACGGTTGTTACGATTTGTACTTCTTATACAAAAGACACAGACAATAAATACACACACAAAAAAAAAATTTGTTTCACAAAAATAAAAACTCAAGAATTCACTGTTCACTTTCCTGAAATCATAATACAATTGTTATAGCAAGGAAAAATTAATGTAAACTACTTTACCTTGAGCAAGGATCCTGGCAAGGTCGCCAATATATTACACCCAGGTTTGACTGGTAAATACCAAATTCAAGTTTTTCATGCCCGAGACCCAGGACTAATATATGACCAGGTGGCAATGGCTAAATGACTTGTAATTTGGCTCGAAATAGTGAAGGGCTGGATATAAGGTGAAAAATTTATAACCGTTGTAATATCAATTTCACCTAATACAATAGTAATTATAATCTGAGATTTAACAAAACTACAGATTAACAAAAAAACAGACCTAAACACATTAATAATTTAGTAGATATAGATTATTAAATATAAACTACAGATTAACAAAAACAGACAAAAACCAACAAGGAAATGATAATGATAATTAATATAACTTTTAACTGATATTAAAAGTGAAATGGAACCTGGGAGGAGAGCAATAAACTAATGCACAATAACTATTATACAAACGAAACACAAGGAGCTTCAGGTGGACAAAAAGCCGGTACGGGGAATATACTCCTGGTATGTGGTGACGATCGCTGGATAGGAAGTGTGATCTACTGCCGGCGTTTTTGACCGGATATATAAAACCTCGGATACTTGAGAGGTCTTGGGACTAAACGGTCAGCCAAACTAGGGTCGAGGGTAAGGCCAGAAACTTCATTATGATTGGCTGTTCCAGGAGAAGTGAATGGTGATTGGTTGAAATGAACACTGACTGTTTTAGATGAGTTATTGGTAGTTAAAAAGGGGTAACAAGGTTGTTTGGGGTTGTAACTATATATATATATATATATATATATATATATATATATATATATATATATATATATATATATATATATATATATATATATATATATATATATATATATATATATATATATATATATATATATATATATATATATATATATATATATAAGTAGATATATATATATATATATATATATATATATATATATATATATATATATATATATATATATATATATATATATATATATATATATATATATATATATATATATATATATATATATATATATATATATATATATATATATATATATATATATATATATATATATATATATATATATATATATATATATATATATATATATATATATATATATATAAGTAGATATATATGTATATATGTATATATATATATATATATATATATATATATATATATATATATATATATATATATATATATATATATATATATATATATATATATATATATATATATATATATATATATATATATATATATATATATATATATATATAGATGTCGTATGACTTCCGTCATGCTGAAGCCAGTCCGCCATGCTGAAGCCAGAATCTGAAACTTGTAACAGATCTTGAGCGGAAACGGTTGGTCGAGGGCACGGATATTTTATTACAATGTTTGTAGAAAGTGCCAAGGAAATATATGACCGGAACCGTGAGACTTAGGATCTGGCATCGAGAAGGGCAGGAAAGGACAGGAAGTTAGCCATTTCCTAAACCACAACAAACATAAGCAAGTGTTTCGTACGCAGGTACACGCCCAGGAGAGATGCCCAATAACTCCTCCCCGGAAGTAGGCGGAATTCCACTTTGAACCTGGCGTTGATTAGCTAGGACTGGATCTCACTGATTTCATTGGAGAATTGGATGTTAAGCCACGCCCTGCCTCTGGGGGTATTTCAAGAGCCACCCGGAGCAGAGACAGTTAGTTAGAACTTTGCCAGGGGCACGAATAGATCATAGATTGTGATAGTCATAGGGTGGGGGCATTGAGGCGTCGGATGTGTTGTACTCTAGAATAAATATAAGCAAAGGAACTACTGCTTGTCCATTCTTACCTTGTAACCACGCTACCATAATTATAAGTTTATATACGTAGGAGGAAAAGCCCTACGTCAGTGGTGACGCTCGGTGGGATAATAATAAAATCCCTACGTCAGTGGTGTCATTAGATGGGATAATCAAAAGCACTACGTCAGTGGTGGCAGTGCGGTACGGATCTTCACGAGAGAAAAAAAAAAAAAAAAAAAAAAAACATACGAAGAGACAGGTGAATGCCAGTGCAGACCCGTGCAGAGAAAATAAGAATGGCAAAAGCAGAAATCCAACATCTCCCAATTCAAGAAATGAGTGACGAGGCCAAACACCGGAGAATTCTCGAACTGGAGGAGCAAGTGCGGCGCCTACAAGCACGCGCCGACGCCGCTCCGTCGAGAAGGAACTTGGCCGACGCCGACAGTGAAACCGACGCCTCAAACATCGACGAACAGCCGGCCGCTCCGAACCCCGTGGTGACACAGGGAACGCAGCAGGCCCAGCCCCCACCCTGTGCCCTGGTTGTAAAGACGCCTCGAGTCAAAAATTCACTTTTATACCTCGACGGCGCAAATGTAAAAGACCGCGAATGTCCGTCCATAATTCCCGCGACCGACTTCCTGAAATACTTGGGTCTGCGGATGAGAAGTGACGAGTGCTCAAATAGAGAATATTATAAAACTTTGAAGGAACTATTTCTAAGATATTTCTTAGTAAGCCGAAGTGTGACCGGAGCATTGAGTGAAAATGCCCATTACAAGAAGTATAAGTTGCCGGATCCGACCAAGAAGATGGCGATTCGTCGAGTTTACTCGAAGAGAAGAAGGAGAACCCGCTCCTTCCTTGCCTTCTGCCATGAAGTTTTTCAGGACCACCTCCTTAAAATAGCTAAGTACTTGTGATCTGTATCCAGTGAGTAATGGGACAATTAGTAAAAGAAATTGAGGTCGGTGGACGCCGCCATTTTGTCTTGTAGTTATGCTTTGACTCAGCCAACCCGCTTATAAGGGGTGTGGCGCTTAATAAGTTGATAAAAGTAGAATTTCTGTACCCATTACTAACATGGATAATTTGTACTAATAGCTATAAGCAGTAATAAACTCCATTTTTGTTATAATTTGAGTAATATAAGGAATTTGCGTTGGAAGTGTGTTCCATTTATTTGTATTAATGCCTAGATTGAATTTTAAGAACGCGAATGTATCGATTTTTAATTGAAAAAGTTAATGCACGTGAAATCACTGTTACAGTATATTAATTTCTTAAGTGTAAGAATTACAGTGAGTAATATACTTGAATCTGCTTTTAAGGTTTTACTTAGAACACGTGTGGTTTTCGAGAAGGGAATGCGGAAGTGACCATTCGATCTCCCAACCTCGTTATTGTAAATCTGTAGTAATTGTACTGATCCTTGATATCTTAAAGTACGTGTAAAATCATTGTTATATTAATTTCTTAAAGCGTAAGAAATCGAGTGTTAAGATTGCGCCTGTTTTCAAGGTTCTTTCTTTTTTTGTTTGTTTTTATCCGCGGGAGTAATGTTTTAGCGAAAGAAAGACATAAACGACAGATCGTTCTTTTTGTGTTATGATGATGGGGAATTAATATTACGATACGTGTGTGGCATGTTCTTTTTGAAGAATAAGAAATTTTCGTGATATTAGTTAGAGATGAGATTTTTTTTCACGCTATGCAGGTGAAAGTAACAGTAAATTAGAGTAGTTTGTGCTGTCCTAGAATAGGGAAGGGTTTTCAGTGTCACCCAAACGTAGCTTCAAGGGAGTAGAATGTTTGTTTGTTCGTTAGAATGGGACTTAGGACTGGTGAGGAAGTCTGTGACCGCACGGCTCAGCCGAGATTTCACCTTTACTCTTCTTCAGAGAGACCGGGAAAGGAAAACCAACGTTGTAAATAAAAGGGAATTTTACAGAAAGGGGATGATTGTCTTGAAAGTGATATAGCGAATGGGATAGCGAATGAGTATGAATGACTGGGGGTATAATGGGGGGGTTGCTCTAGGGGGTGAAATCGCGGAAAGCACCGTTAGGAAGCATGATTGGGGAGTCTGCGAGGATCGTTCCCCTGCTCCGCCAGGTCCTTCTGCATGCCATATCAGAGTGTATTTATGGGCGGTGATGCGCTGTTGCAATATCTAGTGAGGGATATGGATGAGAAGGTAATTCTCCACCTGCCCAGATATGGTTGAAATGCCGAGTTTGTTTTATTTTTGTTTTGTCCCCTACTCCGCCATTGAGATTATTATTCGATTTCCGAGAGATTCCAAGATAGATGTTACGTGATAAAGGACGTGAATCTATGAATGATTCTTTATTTTCTTTGCTAGCTGCAGTATATACATTATTTGTCTGAAGAGATATGTTAGATTGATAAAGTAAAACTTTGCGAGTTTTAGCCATGATAATGTTTTATCAAAATTATTTCGGCTTGGTCATAAAGAAAGAGTGAGAGCTGACACGAAACGACAACAAGAATGTTACACAGCTGTATCCCGTATTTGAGAGAGCAGATATAAGTCAAATTCGAGATAGTAAAAGAAGATATATATTTTATGTTTGAATTGTTTATGTACAACTCCGTACGAGATTTTGAAGTTTAAGCAAAATGCATTCCTTACTGTTGATAATGAAATATACTTTTTGTTTTTATTATTGCATACACAGAGATAGACTTTTTATATTCTTAGATACCCGTTTTTGTTATAGTTCTTTTTGTATTGAAGAAATCTTTAAAAATCTTACTTAAAGGATTCTGAAAAGATTATCTAGAGATAACCATGGTTAATCCCTAGCATTTTCATGAATTTTAGATTACAATCGGGCTAATTAAAGATAATTGAGATTATTAGAGATTATTTGCTGAGTTTTAAAGTTAAAATTAATGACACTTAAGTCCTTTTTAAGAAGTTGTTAAGAAAAGGATATTTGTACTTTTGTTGATAGTAGTAGGGATACTGTCACATATGATTTTAGTTTTTTTTTTTGCTTTAATTTCATCAGTGTGTGTGCTTCGACTTAACCCTCTGATTTATAGCATGAAAAGAGAGAGATTGTCATTATAGACAAGGATGTGTATGCTGTTACAGTAAAGTCCTTATCAAGATTAAACCGAGAGGAATGGATTTATGCTTCGACAGTTCTGCAGTTGTACACTAAGTTCTTTTTGCTTTTGTTTTTGTTAATGAGGGAATGAGAATAGCCGCTGACAATAAGCGTAAGACTCTATCGATAGTCATTGCTAACGTTTGTTCACGTTCATTTGTTTATTTATTTTATTATTAGAGATACTCTGCGACACTTTTTTATTTTCAGTACAAGTTAAAAGGAAGAGGCCCGTCTCAGCTGACACAGACTGGAGGCCATGACGTATTTCAAGGTCGCTCAGTCTCTCTCTCTCTCTCTCTCTCTCTCTCTCTCTCTCTCTCTCTCTCTCTCTCTCTCTCTCTCTCTCTCTCTCTCTCTCTCTCTCTCTCTCCTACCTTTCACTCGACGCTGAGCCTGACAGAGGCTCCGTTCAAGGCTAAAAGAACGTTGCTGTCTTTGAGTTTTTTTGTGTTTTTTTTTCAGCGAAGCTAGGCGATAATTGTGCCTACATTTCATTGCAGTCAATAGATTGTTGCATGCTGTTATTGCATAAATACTGATAAGATATCGGTAGTACCGCCATTTGCATAAATGTTTGTGCCACATGTCGCAACTGTTTAGAGAATAGATAGAACTCCCATTGACAAATTGTGGAGCCAGCAAGTTGCCACTTATGCTATATATATATATACATTGATTATGACAGCAGGAATTTGAATATTAAAGGAGACTGTGTTAGAATAAGCATCACTATGAAGTATAAGTATAGAACTCTGTTCTTACTTCTGAATGCCAGTCTCCATTGTATATATATTGATATTTCTGATTTAGTATATTTATTTTTATTGTTTATTATTCTTATTTTTAGATCATGATTATTAGTAATGTTATTATGTTGACTGATATTGTTGCTATCTCTCAATGGCCTGTTGCTAATTATTATTTTTGAAATGAAATCAGCAGTAACTTGATGATTTGTATCTTTTATCTGAATTCATACTTGATGTTACTGTAGCCACCGCTAATAAGAATGTTTCTTTAGTGGCTTTTCTCAGCATTTAATGATTATTCTTTTTGACATTTATAGTAGAGTAATGCTATGTAGCAGTTGCTAAGTCCTAAGTATCTTGGAATAATAATTTAGTTGTGTAGACACATACCTTCCATTACCACCCTATTCCTAGGCAGCCCCGACCTGCAAGTTCTAAAAGTCTTTAGATTTTGTCCGTCAGACAAGTCCCTAGTGCCCATTGAATAGAGATTGCAATCACTTGCAGTTGCAGGGGAGGCAAAGTATAGCCTCGATTACCAACGTATGGCCATTGTTGGTACCCTGAAGTCATAGGGAACCTTTCTTACAACTGTAGTAGTGACATAGGTTCAAACTTTCATCCCGAGATCTACTTCGAAGGTACGTGCGAGGGCCGTAAAGGAAGAGAAACGCTGTGACGTTGCAGGTCTCCTGCGTGGTGGTCTTAGTCAAGATCGGCCGAGGGCGGGACGAGGAAGCCGGGCTGGAAGGATTCGCGGGATGGGGCCCAGTCCTTGTCCTTTTTGTTTTGCCTAACCGAGTAACGGAGATATGGCAACAAACCTGGGCCTGCAGCGAGGACAGCGGGGGAGTGAAAGCGAAAGAATCCCCGAGGGAAACCGTGGAATCGCACCTAGCAAGAATTCATGAGCAAAGGGACAGAGAAAACGAAAGTCGTCCTAAGACAGGGAGGACAGTCCTAAAAGAATAAAAGTTTTAAACTACTTTAAAAACCCAGGTAATCTTGATGAAATTCCAGAAACAAGGAGATCCCCATACGTGTCATAACTGTAGTAAAAAGAGAGGAAAAGAAACGCAGAAATATTTTAAAATATTTTAATAATACCTTTAGAAGCCACGTAAATGAGAAAGAAAAATAATCCCTATACATGTCCGAACTTTAGTGAAGAGAGAAAGAAGGGTATTTAAAAAAAAAAAAAAAAAAAAAAAAAATCCCTTATTGGTTAATTAAAATTACCTCCGTATTAGAACTGAAAAAAAATGGGAAAGAAAATGTCCCCACGTCTTTTGTGCTAAAAAAGGAGACAAAATATTTTTATTTTTATGTTTATTTTTTTTGTTTTGCTAGCTTTAAGATAATTTTAAGTGAAAACTCAGAGTCTCCCTTAAATATAGTGTTGAGTAAGTGCCATTGATAAAGTGTATGATTTGAACTAAGGTTAATAAGTTATTTTCTGCTTAAATAATATTAGTGTTGTGTTTTAGCATTATTATTTGAATTATGATTTAATCTTTAGATTCATTAAGTTTTTATGTTAAGTGGTCTCTGAATAGTAATATAATATGAAAGTAAAACATGTTTTGTTTCAGGAGTAGTTTTTAAGGCTTAATTTTAAGACAAATCAATGCCCCTAATAATGATAGGAATAGAATTTATGAAGGTAAGGTCTCTTATAGA
>JAXCGZ010017021.1:55000-97500 GCA_037179515.1 Halocaridina rubra
AGTACTCTGTCTTCTTCCTGCTGATTTTCAGTCCTCTATCCTCCATCACTCTTCTCCACTCCTCTAGCTTCTCCACTACCTATCGTCTGTTGCTACACAGTACAGTGTCATCTGCACAGAGCCTACATCATGGTGACTGATCTCTAATACCCTGGGTTACTACATCCAAGACCATATAAAATAGATATGGACTCAAAGCAGACCCTTGATGCAGACCAACATGTACTGAGAGACTTTTCGTCAAGCCCACACTACTCTTAACATTTGCCTCTGCCCTCTCATACATATCTTGGATGATTCTAACATATATCTCGGGGACTCCCTTTTCTCTAATACACCTCCACACCTCTTGACGTGGTACTCGAGCATATGCCTTTTCCAGGTCAATAAAGACCATATGCAGTCCTTTCTGTTTCTCCCGATGCTTTTCCATCGTTTCTCTCAAGGCAAATATGGCATCCACTGTCCCTCTTCCAGGCATGAAGCCAAACTGTTCATCCCCAATTGTCGTTTCCTCTCTGAGTCTCCTCTCTATGATTTTCTCCATATCTTAATAGTATGACTTAACAACTTTATACCTCTATAGTTTCCACACTCCTGAATGTCTCCCTTCCCTTTGTAGATTGGGATGATTATGCTTCCTCTCCACTCTTCTGGCATCTTTTCCTAACTAAAGATCTTTTGCATTAACCCCACAAGATATCTATGCCCTCCTCTCCAAGACTCTTCCATGCCTCCACTGGCATCTTATCAGGCCCTGCTGCCTTTCCATTTTTCATTTTCCTTATTGCCCGCTCTACCTCTCTTCTAGCCACTGTTGTTGTAACTGCTTCATTTGGAAGTCTATCTTCAAATACTGCTCTTGGGTTCTATTCATTTAGTAATCCTTCAAAATAAGTTTCCCATCTGCTTTTTATTTCCTCCTCTTCTGCTAGGACTACGCCATGGTTATCCTTTATTTGTTTTACTTGGGTCAAGTCCTTGGATGCAGTATCTCGGGCTTTGGCAATTCGCCATATTTTCTTCTCTCCTTCTGGTGTTGCCAGCTCTTCATAGACTTAATTCTATGTCTCCGCCTTTGCTTTTGCTACTGCTCTCCTTGCCTTCTTCTTTGCCTGCTTGTACTCTTCTTTATCCTGCTCCAGGCCTGATAAATCTGCATTTTTCTTAGCTTCTTTCTTGTTCTTCACCCATTCTTGCCCTTCCTCATTCCACCACCATGACTCTTTATCATTTGGGGGTTTCTTTCCTGATGACTTTCCAAGTACCTCCTCACCAACCCTCAAAATCACCTTACTATTCTCTGTCCACCATTCTTGTACATCCTCATGCAACCTTATCGCTTCCAACACTTTTCCCTTAAACATAGCTCTCAGCTCTGTATCTTTCAATCTCCACCACTTTATCTTTGGGTCCATCCTCGGCTTCTTACTTTTCCTACATTTCCTGAGCCTGCAATCAGGTACTACTATCCTATGTTGCACTGCTACACTCTCCCCATTTATTACATTACAGTTGCTAATCTCCTCCAGATAGTCTCTCCTACACAACAATAAATCTGTATGGCTCTCCTTCCCACCACTACTGTATGTAATCAATCTGTTTTCCTTTTTCTCAAAGAATGTGTTGACCAATGCCAGATCAAATGCCACTGCAAAATCAATCACTCTCTCTCCCCCCTCATTTCTCTCGCCCACCCCCCAGCCCCCATGCACTCTACCTATCCCAGTCCTCCCAATTCCCAAGTGGCCATTTAGATCTCCTCCCAAAATTACCCTCTCCCTTATAGGAATTGTTCTAAGCTCCTATTTCATCTCCTCCCAAAATACATCCTTCTCCTCCGCTGTACAACCAGTTTGTGGGGCATAGGCACATACCACATTGACTGCCGTTTCTCCCAGTCCAAGCTTTAAACTCATAATTCTGTCACTCTTTCTATTCACACCAAGTAAGCTTTCCTTCAGGTCTTTGGATAGTATTATTCCTACACCATTCCTCCCTTCCTCATTTGCTCCACTATAGAACAATTCGCTACCCTCACCCAGTTCCCTCGCCTTATTTCCTTTCCACCTTGTCTCTTGCACACACAGCACTCCAATTCTCCTCCTCTCCACCAGGTCCACCAATTCTCTCCCCTTTCCAGTCATCGTCCCCACATTAAGAGTGCCCACCCGCAGCACCTCATCTGACACTCTCCCTCGAGCTTGCCTCTTTAACCCAGCCCGCCCATGACTAGGTAGTCCTTGCTGTCTTTCCGGAGGGGTCAGGCGAAGCCCCAACGCATCGCCTAAGGGGAACGCCCTAGTATGGTGATTATTCTCGTTATCTGTACTGGCCATATTTTGGTTTTGGCAAAATTTTTATGGCCGGATGCCCTTCCTACCACCAACCCTCCCCATTTGTCCGTGCTTGGGACCGGCACCAAGTTGAGGCTGGCTTGCCCCCCTCAGTGGCTGGGTTAAGAGTATCACTATCAAGACCGATTAATATAACAAAATCGTTTACTATTTTTTTTCTATTCCGGACATACACTCCATATTAAGGTGCTTAGAATTCAAGTAATTTAAAAACAGAGAAAGATGGTCTCGAAATTTAAAAAGGATTGTACAGTTATCTATGCAATAAAGATTTGAAATGGATAGGACGATCATTGAGCCAAGCAGCTTAATGAGGACAGATTATTTTGGCGTTAATTCTGAAATCCATTTCTTTAGATAATGTCTGAATGATAATGGCTTTAGTATATATCCACTGATATTCAGATAGGAATGATGCTTAATAAATTATTTATACCAGAAACCAAGAGATTATCCACCGTCAGAGCTATCATATATGCTTTCCTATAAAATTTACATGTGTCAGTAGACAGTCTTTTGATAATTAAACAAAATAATAATAAAAAAAATAGTTCTTTGAATAGAAAAGAGGTACAATTATTAAAAAAAAAAGTATCCGATCCAAATATACGAAATCCAATTGTACTGTGCCTCAAAGACATCTGTTCTTAATTATTTATAATTATGATCACTGCGATGCGATCTACATAGGTAAAGATTAAGGCCAACAAGCATTTTGCATATATGAACAAAGGGGATATTCATAACAAGCCAAATAATCAAGAATTCTGAGGCAATAGATACCATGCCCATGAACATTATCATCCTACAAACACAACTTATTTCCAAATTCTTACCACTAACTAAACAGAAATGCAACTCTTCATAGCAGAAACTCCGTGAATTATTAAGGAAAACCGTCAATATGCATTGATGAGAATTCAACCAATCTACATTGTTTCTAACTCATTTATTTAACTAATTCATTACGCATTGCAGTGTCTGATACATATAAATATCAAAATGTAGTGAACCATATATGCTGAAACGACACAGAATTTTTGCAATTCGTTCCACACTGGAATGTACATTATGCTGAAGGAATTTGCACATCATACTATGTACAATTGATACGATATATGTAATCATATTATTTACTGTTGTAAATTTACAGAAAAAACTAAAGCTTTACTTTGTAAAATTATTATGAAAATAACATTCTTTGAAAAAGAAATGAGTAACTTAGTGCACTTGTACTGCTGTATGGCATTCAGGTTTCCTTTGTGGACGGAAAATTCTTATAAATGCTAACATGCACCAAACTGCTGTTGACACATCAGAATCAAGTCTAGATGGTCATGTATTGGGAGGTATTGGCATATTGCTGTAAGAAACTGTCAGCATAGTAGCATGTCTCTCACTACACACAGTCCAGGCAGATAGTGTTGCAATTTAATAAAATTGGTCAAGAGACAAAGGGGGCAAAGGGTGCACTACCACATTGTATGTGCAGACCATCACCCTCCAGCATTAGTCCCTGAGTCATTGTAATGCTATATGACTGCAGGAGAGAGGGTGCAGTATCAGCATTATGGCCAGGCATGCCACAGGCAGCTTTGGCTAAGCATGTGAAAGAATCCACAAAAACTTGATGACTATAGAACGCTCATGAGCCAGGACCAGTAAAGACAATGTGCTGTGTACTATATGATGGCAAGCAGGTTTGAGTCCTCTCTGACAGAGATATTTACTGCATTCAGGACACCATATAGTTCAAATCACATTGTGGGGAGCTATAGCAGTCGGGCATTTGCTTCCAACCAAACCCCCTCCAGAGGTTCCATAAGAGGTAAGAAGATTGCACTTCCAGCATTACCATCCAGGTATGCAGATCTGTACATTTAAAGGTGGCGTGGTGTGGGAACTGTGGAGGAAACCTTTGCTATTGTTTTCCAGAGCTATCTGTTTCTGTGAGGCAAGAGGATCTCCCTTAGAGGTGGGAGTGCAGAATACTGCTGGGGTTTGAAGCTTCTTAGCAGGAGGTGCAATTAAATTCTGTCACTTCATGGTAAATTAAGATATTTTGATAGATCCCTTCTATTAGGTGTAAGGTTAAATTCAACTCTTCATATTGACTATCCTGGTGGATATAAGACATCCTAAGATGATATCATCATTCTATTCTGAACTTTTCAAGTGGCTCCAGATAACTTTTTGGGCAACTGAAGTAATGCGGGGAAAGGTAACTGATAACTGATAACTGTTGTTGAATGTCTTGGCCATAGGGATAGAGATACTAAGTGCATTATTGAGAAGTCACTTGAGAGGGATTAGGCACTGCTGAAGCCAAACAAGGAGCTCTTGAACTTGGGGATGGACATGTTGTTGTGTAGGTGTAGCTGAATTAATTTTCACGAGCTCACCCAAGTTAGTGTACTTTATACACACAAGGATAACACTATCCCCCACTATAAAATCTGGAAGAATCTTTGGATTACGAGGGGAGAAAATTCAGCTCTTTACTGGGGTAAAAATGAGGGCACGAGAGCAAACCGACACAAACATATGAAGGAAATGCTATAGAACTTCTAGAGAATGAGCATGGATAGAGGTACCATCAATGTAGCAGGTGATTGTGACTGCATGGACATCAGGGAGTAGAGAGATTGCATGGTGCATGAGGACATTAAAGAGAAAAGAGCTGTCTTGAGGGGTACCAAGTTCAAATTCCTAAACATAGCTACTCACTCCTTTAAGCAGAGCACAGGAGCTTCTGCTCCAGAAAAAACCCTGCACCAATTTTTTTTTTTATGAGTGTGACACCAGGACAGGAAAAAACTGCCCTCATCAAGGAAGGCCCGGAGACGAGAAAACAATAAGACAAAGGAAAATAAAAATCTTATGGACAAGGCGGAGATGAGGTAATGATACACAAAAGAAAAGGACAGACTAAAAAAATAGTCAAAGTACTAAGGACCTAGAGATATGGAGGATTAGGCCTTGAGGTGATGGTAGATCTGCTTTTTTGAAGAATAATAGGTCATAAAAATTTGGATACACAGAAGGATGAAGAAAATTCCAGAGTCTGGAGATAGATGGGAAGAAGAAGTCGCTGCACCGACCAATCCGCAAGCTACAAATCTCCGCACAGTACATGTGAGACGAGGCCGCATGGCAGCAGGGAAGGGATGCAACTCGCTAACTCCTCAGAACTGCGATGGAAGTAGTAGCGATAGAAACGAGAAAGGGATGATACCATATGGCGAAGAGAGAGAGAATCCAAATTAGAAGTAAGAGAAGGATCATTAATGAGTCTGACATTCTTAGATTCAACCCTATCAAGGAGATAAGTATACGAAGAAGCACCTCAGATTTGTGAGTAGCATTCTTAGCAGGGATGGATAAAATATTTATAGACTTTAAGTAACTGTAAAGAGGAAAAGTAATAATGAGAACGACACAGAACCCCAAATTGTTTGGATGAAGATTTATAAATTTGGGTTATGTGATTCCTCCAAGACAAGTTAGAGGCTACATGGATTCCTAATATGTTGATAGAATTAAGAGGGTAAACTTCGTTAGTTTCAATGACAATAGGGCTATCAGGAGGAGAAGAAGATAAAGAGATAGCTAGATACTGTGTCTTGGGGGCATTAAATTTAACTAAATTTTGAGTGCCCCACTCAGATACCCTCTGCAAATCGGAGTTGGGAGTAGAAGAAAAAGTTATAAGAGACTAATTACGAGTAGCAGATGAAGGTTGTGAAGAAAAGGCAGAGAAAAAAATGAAGGGTAGACTCGTTAGCAAAGGCGTGAAGAAGAGAGGATGATGGGGACTGTAGAAGATCATTGATGAAGAGAAGGAGCAGAGTAGGTGAAAGAACAGAGACCTGTGGAACACCACTGGTAAAAGGATATGGGCTAAATGATGCACCATCAACAACTACAGATATAAAATGGTCAGTAAGAAACCTGGAAATCAGAGAACAGAGAGAATGGGTAAAACCATAGGCAGGGAGTTTGGTCAACAGAGCCTTGTGCCAGACTCTGTCAAAAGCCTTAGAGATATCAAAGGTGACGACAAATGATTCCCCATAGTTCCTCAAAGAAGATGACCATACATGAATAAGATAGGACAGGAGGTCACCAGTAGATCTTACCTTGCGGAAACTGTACTGATGATCGGAGATATTGAAGTTAGATTTTAGACGTTTTAAGAAGTATGCACTGAGCAAAGTTTTGAAAACTTTAGCAATAGAGGAGATTAAGAGAAATAAGTCGGTAGTTTGAAGGGATAGAGCGATCACCCTTCATAGCAACAGGTTAAACTAGAATATGCTTGCAAGATGAAGGATCCTATGAGGTGGAAAAGACTGCAAAGAACGGGAGCCAGTTCATCTGCAATTGTAAAATGTTGCTTTTGACACCAAAGTCAGAGATGATAAAGGGTGATCTCCCTTTTTGCAACATCAAAAGCACTCATGCAATCAATGAAAGCCACGACATTAGTAGGAGGAAGCCACACAGTCTGGATGATAGTTTGTTCTTTATCTGGAATATAGAAAGTGTGAGGAAAATGCGTTCTAATACTTAATTGAGGCAAGATGTGAGGGAGATAGACCTGAATTTGTCTGTGCTGTGTTTTGGAATAGGAATGATAGTGCTAGAGGTCCAGGCCTATGGCACAGCTTTGACAGCAATAGTTGTTTTAAAACTGGAGAAGGAGGTTGGCAATAACTTTCTAAAGTAGATGAAGAACCGGAGAAGTGATCCCGTCATCACCGAAAGCAGCTGCCTTGTACTTGGCGAGGGCTCGCTGGACTTCACCCTCTGATATGGGCACAGTATCCTTTATGTCTTACTTAAGCAATGCATCCATCAGGCTGAAGGCATAGAAGTGCCTCTTGAATGTTTGGGGGAATTTTACTGTTTTGTGACTATTCTGACCATCCATCAATAAGATTTTGGGATACTGGACTGGACTATTGTGGAGGGTGCTAGGTTTTCTCTTCCTAGAAACTGTATAAATCGGATGTCATATGGAACCTAGATGACTGATACTGGTGCAGTCTGTCAGGGGTAGGCAGTCTTTGGAAGGAGAGGCCATCCTCCACTGTCTTTTTATCCAGTTGGGTGTTGTGATGATCTAGTGTCCAGGCAAGAACTTAAGTGCAACATTTGATATGTGGTCTGCAAACATGACAGTCATAAATAGGTGTGTACTGATCACAAGAGATAAGTATGGTTTTCATGTACTTCCATCTTTAATATGGGAAGGCAACATGACACATAAGAGCCACAAGTGGAGCAAAAAGTAAGGGGATAGTAATGCGGGTGCAACTTTGGCGAGAAGAAGGTGTGGCTGAGAGTGAGTGATGGTCAGAAATAGGGCAGGAATGGAGGAGCACGTGACATGGGACTGCACCAGGGCGGACATCAGGATATCTTCCACTGGAGTGTGTGGCACCACCAGTGTCCTGGTGGATGAGTCAATAGCAACAAATATATTCTAGCAGTTGTGTCCTATTATGAGTCAGTGTACGGGTGAGATTACCAGGAAAGGATATTGGTAATTGAATTCATTCATGCAAATTGTGCCACGAATAATCTGAGTGAGTATGGCAGTAAGATCCGTCTTGGCTGGAGCAGAGTAGAAAATACACAAGAAAATGATGCCATTGTCAAATACTCCCTCAAGAAGCTGAAAAGTCATGTCATCAAGTATAAAGCAGCAGAGGAGTTAATGTGGTATGGAGGAGTGAACGTAGGTGATAAAGCCATTACAAGCCAGATATATATATATATATATATATATATATATATATATATATATATATATATATATATATATATATATATATATATATATATATATATATATATATATATATATATATATATATATATATATATATATATATATAAGGACATGTAGCTTCTGAGAGATGGAGCCTCACCCCCTCTTCATATAAGACGACCAAAAAAGACTTTCTGGATAAATATAACATCTGGCTGGTAACGGAATACATATTCTTTAAAAGCAGACAATTTAAAATTATGTGTGATCCCACAACCATTCCATGAGATGACATACAGCTGCATATGATCATCAAATTTTACCCTTGAGTTTATGGAAGACACACATAGATGAAGAGGTGGCATGGACATTGCTTTGCTGCATGTAACTGTAGGGTGGGCACCCCATTGGAGTTACACTGATTCAGTAAGATTAGTACTGGTGCTTATAACTACTTGTTGAGGTGCAACCAGAGTAGAGAGTTTAGTGTAAGAATTGATCTGTTTGCTTAGCAGTTTTGATGGCCTTAAAACATGCTGTAAGTAAGAAGCACTGAGACATGAAGGAACCAACAGTTGTCTGAAGTGCAGCAATTGGTGAGTAATGATAGAAGAGGTTGGATACTTTGTACTTCCTTGCCAAACAATGATTTTTTCTTGACATCTATAAGAATATTGCCATTTTGAGGTGTCCATTGATGTTGGCACAGAGTTCTACAAGGATGAGGCAGTATTAGAGGTGGGTGGTTGCATGGGGTCAGTAAGGGCAGGTGTGGGAATCATACTGGGTAGTTCACCAAGCACACTTCTCTGACGAAGAAAAATAGCAGGAGTTGTGGTCACTCCCCAGCACTTTTAGCACCAAGGCTGAAAGTGAGCACCAAGGCTGTTCATCTTTCATTCCAAGGAACTGGCATGTTGAGAGACAATGAAGGAAGTCAAAAGTATCAGATGGAGAATGTGGATCAGGTAGACCCCAGGCTGCCACAAAGCAGTTGATAGATATGCTGTTTTTAATTAAAAGTCCTGTCATCATATATAAAGGAGCAGAGTAGTTAATGTGGTATTGAGGGTCGACATAGGTAATAAAACCATTCCAAACCAGATATGCATAAGGAATGTAGCCCCTGAGAGATGGAGCCTCTCCTCCTTTTCTTATAAGATGACCAACAGAGACTTTCTAGATAGATATAACATCTGGATTATAACAGAATACATGTTCTTTAAAAATAGACAATTTAAAATGATGTGTGATCCCAAGGCAATTCCATGAGATGACGTACAGCTGTATAAGTTCATCAAATTTTACCCTTGATTTTATGGAAGCCACACATAGATGGAGAGGTGGCATGGACATTGCTTTGCTGCATGTAACTGTTGGGTGGGCACCCAATGGAGTTACACTGAGGTTCTCAAGATGAGAGGCAAGAGAGCCGAGTTTTTCAGTAAGATTCGTAATGGTACTTATAACTGCTTGTTGAGGCTCAACTAGAGTAGTGAGTTTAGTGTCAATATTGGTCTGCTTCCTGAGCAGCTTTGATGGTCTTAAAACATGCTGCAAGTAAGAAGAACTGAGATATGAAGGAAACTACAGCTGTCAGAAGTGCAGCAACTAGTGCAGATTCCAGACTGGTATCAAAGGTTGATGGGGTGTCGGTGTGAAGAGTGGGAGGCATGCATGAATCTGATCATCTGGTCGGGGTAGGTTTAATGATAGAAGAGGTAGGGTGCTTTGTACATTTATGCCAAACAATGACTTTTTCTTGACATCTGTAGGAATATTGCCATTTTGAGGTGTCCATTGATGTAGGCACAGAGTTCTACAAGGTTGAGGCAGTATTAGAGGTGGGTGGTTGCATGGGGTCAGTGAGGGCAGGTGTGCAAATCATGCTGGATAGTTCACCAAGCACACTTCTCTGAAAAAAAAAACAGATGTGGTCAATTCTCCAGCACCTTTAGCACAAAGGCTGTTCATCTTTCATTTCAAAGAAATGACATATTGGGAGACAACAAACAAAGTCAAAAGTATCAGATGGAGAATGTGGATCTGGTAGACTCTAGCTTGCAACAATGCAGTTGATAAATATGCTGTTTTGAATGAAAGGTCATGTCATCATATATAAAGGGGCAGAGAAGTTAAGTGGTATGGAGAGGTCGACATAGATGATAAAACTATTTCAAACCATATATACATAAGAAATCTAGCCCCTGAGAGATGGAGCCTCTCTTTCTCTCTTCCTCTTTTTATAAGATGACCAATGGAATACATGTTATTTAAAAACAGAAAGATTAAAATTATATGTGATCCCACAGCAATTCCATGAGATGACATACAGCTGCATATGTTGATCAAATTTTACCCATGAGTTTATGGAAGACACATAGATGAAGAGGTGGTATGGACATTGCTTTGCTGCGTGTAACTGTAGGATGGGCACTCCATTGGAGATGTACTGAATTTCTGGAGATGAGAGACAAGAGAGACGAGTTTTTCAGTAACATTGCTAATGGTACCTATAACTGCTTGTTGAGACGTAACCAGAGTAGTGAGTTTAGTGTCAGTATTGGTCTGCGCACTGAGCAGCTTTGATGGCCTTAAAACGTGCTGTAAGTAAGAAGCACTGAGACATGAAGGAAACAACTGCTGTCTGAAGTGCAGCAATTAGTGAGTAATGATAGAAGATGTGGGGTTCTTTGTACATCTATGCCAAACAATGATTTTTTCTTGACATCTATAAGAATATTGCCATTTTGAGGTGTCCATTGATGTTGGCACAGAGTTCTACAAGGTTGAGGCATTATTAGAGGTGGGTGGTTGCATGGTGTCACTGAGGGCAGGTGTGGGAATCATACTGGGTAGTTCACCAAGCACACTTTTCTGAAGAAGAAAAATAGCAGGAGATGTGGTCAATTCCCCAGCACCTTTAGCACCAAGGCTGTTCATCTTTCATTCCAAGGAACTGACATGTCGGGAGACAACGAAGGAAGTCAAAAGTATCAGATGGAGAATGTGGATCAGGTTAATAGATATGCTGTTTTGAATGAAATGTCCTGTCATCATATATAAAGGAGCAGAGGAGTTAATGTGGTATTGGGGTCGACATTGGTAATAAAACTATTCCAAACCAAATATACATAAGGAATGTAGCTCCTGAGAGATGGAGCCTCTTCTCCTCTTCTTTCAAGATGACCAACGGAGACTTTCTGGATAGATATAACATCTGGATTATAACGGAATACATGTTCTTTACAAATAGACAATTTAAAATGATGCATGATCCCACAGCAATTCCATGAGATGACATACAGCTGTATAAGTTCATCATATTTTACTCTTTATTTTATGGAAGTCACATATAGATAAAGAGGTGGCATGGACATTGCTTTGCTACTTGTAACTGTAGGGTGGGCACTCCAATGGAGTTGCACTGAGTTTCTCAAGATCAGAGGCAAGAGAGTCGAGTTTTTTGGTAAGATTGGTAATGGTACTTATAATTGCTTGTTTAGACTCAACCAGAGTAGTGAGTTTAGTGTCAGTATTGGTCTGTTTGCTGAGCAGCTTTGATAGCCTTAAAACATGCTGTAAGTGAGAAGAAGTGAGACATGAAGGAAACAACAGCTGACTGAAATGCAGCAACTAGTGCAGATTCCAGACTGGCATCAAAGATTGATGGGGTGGTGGTGTGAAAACTGGGAGGCATGAATTATTCTGATTGTCTGCCGGGGTAGGAGTAATGATAGATGAGGTGGGGTGCTTTGTACATCTGTGCCAAACAATGATTCTTTCTTGACATTTGTAAGAATAGTGCCAGTTTGAGGTGTCCATTGATGTTGGCACAGAGTTCTACAAGGTTGAGGCAGTATTAGAAGTGTGTGGTGGCATGGGATCAGTGATAGCAGGTAGTTCACCAAGCACACTTCTCTGAAGGGGAAAAATGGCAGATGTGGTCAAGACCCTAGCACCTATAGCAATAAGGCTGTTCATCTTTAATTCCAAGGAAATGACAAGTCGGGAGACCACGAAAAAAGTCAAAAGTATCAGATGGAAAATGTGGATCAGGTAGACTCCAGGTTACAACAATGCAGTTGATAGGTATGCTGTTTTGAATGACAGGTCATATCATCATTCATAAAGCAGCAGAGGAGTTAATGTGATATGGCAGGGTGGATGGAGGTGATAAAACCCTTCCAAACCAAATATATATAAGGAATATAGCCTCTGAGAGATGGAGCCTCTACTCCTATTCTTATAAGACGACCAACAGAGACTTCCTGGATAAATATAACATCTGGATAATAACAGTCAATTTAAAAGGATGTGTGATCCCACAGCAATTCCATGAGATGACATACAGCTGCATATGTTTATTAAATATTACCCTTGAGTTTATGGAAGACACATATAGTTGCAGAGGTGGAATTTACATTGCTTTGCTTCATGTAACTATAGGATGGGCACTCCAATGGAGTTATACTGAGTTTCTCAATATGAGAGTCAAGATAGTCGAGCTTTATGATAAGATTGGTAATAGTATTTATAACTGCTTGTTGAAACTCAACCAGAGCAGTGGGTTTAGTGTCAGTATTGGTCTGCTTTCTGAGCAGCTTTGATGGTCTTAAAACGTGCTGTTTGTGTGAAGTACTGAGAAATGAGGTAAGCAACAGCTGTCTGAAGAGTAGAAGCTAGTGCAGATGCCAGACTGGTATCAAAGGTTGATGGAGTGGAGGTGTGAAGGGTGGGAGGCATGCATAGATGATCATTAGGCCAAGCAATGGCTCTCTCTTGACATCTGTAAGAATATGGTCAATATCCCACCCCCTGAAGCACCAAGGCTGTTCATCTTTCATTCCAAGGAATTGACATGG
Source organism: Halocaridina rubra (assembly GCA_037179515.1). NCBI lineage: Eukaryota > Metazoa > Arthropoda > Malacostraca > Decapoda > Atyidae > Halocaridina > Halocaridina rubra. The sequence goes on from JAXCGZ010017021.1 coordinate 67,999, forward strand.
CAGGAGGCAAGGAAGGATGTCAGAAGTATCATATGGATCAGGTAGACTCCAGATTACAACAATCCCGTTGATGGGTATGCCGTATTAAATTATGTGATTTGCATAGTACATACCAGGAAGTTCTTCAGCTGAAGAAGGGTCAATTCAAACGGAGTAGCAGGTTAGGAGATAGGTGGGATTCTTTCGAGGCCATTGAAATAATTCCTAAACATAAAGGAACAAGGACAAAGCACTCAATAATGTCTGTGGACTTTCTTGATATAAACACAAAGCATGATGTAGCTGCAGATATCTTGACTACAGCTATGTGGCGATCTAGATGGAATGTCCTGCTGATGTAAGAGAGCCAACGAGGTTTAGTATTAATTAAGGGACCACCTTTGAACAGGAGCTGAGTGGAGTTATCCCAGGGAGCGAATGCAGGAGGTGGAATTGTCGGTGGTGACGTCATGATAGGACTACGTAGATATATGAGGTGATGAATGGAAGATAAATGTTCAGAAATAGTTTGTTGGCAAACAGAAGACTCCTCTTGTCTAGCTAACTCGGCAGCAGACAATAGGGAGTGACTATTGATGTCAGAAGTGTTTTTCAGGTGGCATTTGACAGAAGAGTTCTTCTGACGAGGTGTAGAGCTTCAGTGATAGGGAACATGCTACTTGCTTAAATTATAGCTGCTGACAAATCCTGGTTTCTGTGACAGTGAAGACCACTTGCCTTGAAACAGGTTGTCTTCCTTATCACTGAGCACGAATTCATCTCCAAGCAGAGAGAGAGTAGCATGTCCAAAATAGTCCACAATTCAATCACGTAGAAAGCACAGCGAGGCTAGGTGACAATTAAATCTTGGATACAGGTGCAGTGACGTATCATGACGTCATAAAACGTCACACTGCACGCAGTGTACATGCATGGGTGAGAAAAAAAAATTGGGGCAGAAATCTTCTTTCCAGACAAGTTGATATTCTCTCTAATCTACAGATCATGTCTAAAACAACAGAAATTCCAAGTGACGGCTTACTAATGACCCGAACATGCTGTCGTTATCTGTCAATGGTAGATGGTATCAACTCGCTAAATTCCAGAAGAATCACCAAAAATCAGGAGAATGTACACCTATGTGTGCTTGCTAGGTTCTCTAGATGTAAGCTTCAAAAGTAGCAGTAAAATGGATGCACACGAGCAAATTATCTCGTTTACAGATATCTATAAATTAAAAACTGTACGTTTTTGTTATAAAATACACAGACTCTATCATTTTTCTTTCTTAGATTTTCTTTATGCCTAAACCCAATATTTTCTTAGTTATAATAATATTCGAGAATAATGTAATAAAAATTGGTTAAAAATAAGATTCATGACTAACGTGCTCCTACCTTCACTTATTTCAGGGTATGCACTCATGTATCTTAGTTAATGCATTTATATATTATATTTACCTCTTTGTTTTCAGTATTTTCTCGTGCCTTATTTTATATACCTCAAATTACAATTATAATTACAATTATATATTTATTTATTTTCTGTATATTTTCTTTTTTTATGAGTGTGACACCAGGACAGGCAAAGAAAATTGCCCTCATCAGGCCCAGGCGCCAAAAAAAAAACATTAAGAAGCAAAAGTAGCAGGTTCAGAACAATGTAGAAATGATAAACAATAAGAGAAAGACAAAGTAATGAGAACCTGGAAATATGATAGGATAAAACCCTGAGACGACGACAGATCAGCTTTTTGAAGAAGAAATGGCATAAGAGTTAGGGAAGACGGAAAGGAAGAGAGGTAGAAAAAAAAAAGAGGCAGTCACTGCACTGACCAATCAGCGAACTACAGTTCTCTACACAGTACCTGTGTCACTGGGCCAATTGGCGTATGTTAGACGACCTCACCAGCAGGGAAGGGATGCAACTCGCCAACTCATCAGAGCAGCGATAGAAGATGTAACGATTGAAAAGACTATAGAAGATGTTACATTCCGGCAAAGAGAAAGATAATCGAGATTAGAAGTACGATGGGGATCGTTGATAAGTCTGACGGCCTTAGATACAACCCTATATGCTAATACACACAACTGTCAGAAAAAGCACCTCAGGTATAAGAACAAAATTCTAACCAGAGACAGATAAAGTCTTTCTAGATTTTTTGTAACTGAGAACAGGAAAAGAAGCGTTGAAAGCGAAGTGTGATTTTATTAATCACTGCTCCTTCATCCCAGAGAACGTTGGGACTCGTGTATCACGATGTTTAACATTGCAGATGTAGTACAACACTAAATGGCTCCAAGAATAATGCATGGTCATATTTATGTACACATCCGTCTCTCTCTCTCTCTCTCTCTCCTCTCTCTCTCTCTCTCTCTCTCTCTCTCTCTCTCTCTCTCTATATATATATATATATATATATATATATATATATATATATATATATATATATATATATATATATATATATATATATATATATATATATATATACACATCTCAGGTAATATTATATTTACTCGCCTAATAAATACTTTTTTTTTAAATTGCATACAAGTAAAAGAATAGGTGGTGTGCAATTAAATCGTGGATACTTACACATGGTACCACGCACAACTTTACTAAGTCGCTTAATGGTCGATGAGAGAGATTCTTGCATATACTGGCGGTGGCATGAAATACAGAGTTTTGTCAGTTATAGTGGTACACTTGGTTAAAGCAGCATGGATTTTTAACTTGCGACATGAGATCGAGAACCCTGATGCCCTGGAAAGGTTCTCGAGGATAATAGTATTCTTGATATCACGATTTAATTGTGTGTGTGTGTATATATATATATATATATATATATATATATATATAGATATATATATATATATATATATATATATATAATATATATATATATATATATATATATATATATATATATATATATATATATATATATATATATATTTATATTCTAACATTCGTGGGCTGAACTCTAATCATTCGTCTGTGGAACAGCACTTGGGTACTTTCCTCCCTAACCTTCTCCTCCTATCTGAAACCCAGCTGTCTATACATGCTTCTACTGACCCATTTGAAATTTCTCACTATAATCTGTATACTCGTTTTCGTTCAAAAGGTAGGATCTGTGCCTACTGCAACATTAACACTCCTACTGCGAGTCTCAGGGACCTTGAAACTCCCGACTTTGATGTTCTCTGGCTAAAAGTCTATCTCTCCACTACCACTATCTCCCTCTGCTTCTGCTACTGTTCTCCAAACTCCACCGAGTTTGTGTCTTTCTTTGAATATCTGTCCTCGTGCCATGAGTCCTTGCTATCTTCTCACCCACATGCAGAAGTTCTCTACATTGGAGACTTCAATGTACACCACAGTGAGTGGCTTCATTCCTCTCACACTGATATGGGAGGAAGTGAGGCCCTTACTTTCTCTATTACTCACGATCTGGAGCAAATTATCAAACATCCTACTCGTGTTCCTGATCGTCACGAACATGCAACAAACACTCTTGACCTTTTTTTTTACTTCTAATCCTTTGAACTACTCTTATTCTGTGCTTTCATCTCTTGATAAATCTGACCACTCTATGATCTCAGTCTTTTCCATTTTCGCTTCCCCTCCACCATGCCCTCCTACTCAGTGCCGCCTTTGTCACTTTGAGCGTACCCAACATGAAAATTTGAGTACCTTCCTCTTTGACTTCCCATGGGATGACTACTGCTTTCGGTCCCACAACCCTGATTAGGTAGCTCTAAAAGTTGCCGAGATCATGACTGCGGGAATGGAGGCGTACATCCCCTCTTTTACAAAAACTTTCTCTCCCCCTAAGCCTTGGTTTGACCATGCCTGCTTCATGGCTTTCCCGGCCAGGAAACAAGCACACCGATCTTACCAAGCCTAACTTTCTGATTTAGCTCGCTCTGCTTTTATTGAAGCTAGGAATCGCTGTACAGCTCAGATTCATAGGCCCAAGGCTTCCTTTATAAGAGGGAAAGTTGATGACCTTAACTCCTCTCCCACTGGCAAATGCTTCTGGTCCTTAGCCAAAAGCCTCTAAAATAACTTTTGTAACTCAAGCTTTCCCCCTCCCATTTGTTCTGGGGGTTCTATCGCTTGCTCTCCCATTGACAAAGCCACTCTCTTTGTCTCTCATTTTTCTACCAACTCTACTATAAACAATTCCTGCACATATGTTCCTCAGTCTTTACCCCTCTCTAACCCTATGCCCTCCCTTATCCTTTCTTCAAACAAAGTTCATAAGGTTCTTTGCTCGCTAGACGAACAAGGCATCTGGTCCAGATGGTATCCCTGCAAGGGTCCTTAAGGAGTTTGCAGATGAACTGGCTAACATGCTTTGCCATCTTTTTTGCCTCATTCTGTCAACCAGTATCTATCCTTCAGCTTGGAAGCATGCTGTAGTTCAACCTGTTCCTATGAAGGGTGACCACTCTATTCCTTCAAACTACTGACCTATTGCCCTAACCTCCTCTATTGCTAAAGTTTTTGAAACTTTGCTCAATGCTCACTTCTTGAAACACCTTGAAACTAACTCACTTATCTCCTATCACTAGTACTACTTCCACAAGGCAAGATCCACTGGTGATCTCCTTTTCTATCTTACTCATGTATGGTCATCTTCTCTGAGGGACTATGGGGAATCCTTTGTCGTCGCCCTTGAGATCTCTAAGGCTTTTGACAGAGTCTAGCACAAGGCTCTGTTGGCCAAACTCCCTGCCTATGGCTTTACCCCTTCTTTGTGTTCTCTGATTTCCAGTTTTCTTACTGACCGTTTTATATCTGTAGTTGTTGATGGCGTGACATCTAGCCCTTTATCTGTTACCAGTGGTGTTCCACAGGGCTCTGTTCTTTCACCTACTCTGTTCCTTCTCTTCATCAATGATCTTCTACAATCCCCATCTTCCTCTCTTCTTCATGCCTTTGCTGATGATTCTATCCTTCACTTTGCCTTTGCCATTTCTTCACAACCTTCATCCGCTACTCGTTATCAGCCTCGTATCACTATTTCTTCTACTCTTAACACCTATTTGCAGAGAGTATTTGAGTGGGGCACTCAAAATTTAGTTAAATTCAATGCCTCCAAGACACAGTTTCTGGCTATCTCTTTATCTTCGTCTCCTCCTGATAGCCCTATTGTCTTCGAGACTAACGATATTTACCCTCTTAATTCTATCAGCATATTAGGAATCCATATAGCTTCTAACTTGTCTTGGAGGAATCTCATAATCCAAATTTCTAATTCTTCATCCAAAAAATTTTTTTTTTTTTTTGCTTTTGTCATTACTTTTCCTCTTTACAGCTACTTAAAATTTATAAAGGTCTTATCCGTCCAAGCTTAGAATACTGCTCAGATATCTGGGGTGCTTCTTCTTATACTTATCTCCTTGATAGGGTTGAATCTAAGGCAGTCAGACTCATTAATGATTCTTCTCTTACTTGTAATCAGGATTCTGTTTTTCTTCGCTGTAAGGTATCTTCCCTTTCTCTTTTCTATCGCTACTACTTCCATTGCTGCTCTGATTAGTTGCGAGTTGTATCCCTCCCCCACTGCCTAGGTCACGTGACACTCGCCAAGCGGCCTCATCTCACAGGTACTGTGTGGAGATTTGTAGCTCGCGGATTGGTCTGTGCAGCGACTGCTTCTTCCCATCTACCTCTAGACTCTGGAACTCTTTTCCTTCTTCTGCCTGTCCTAATTCTTATGACCTATCTTCCTTCAAACAGCGGATCTATCCGTCATCTCAGGGCCTAAACCTCCATAGAACTAGGTCCTCTGAACTTTGACTATTTTGTCTGTCTGTCATTTTCCTTTGTGTAACATTACCTCATCTCTGCCTTGTCCTTAACCTTTTTCTTTTCCTTCGCGTTGGTGTTCTCTCGTGCCCAGGCCTTTTATTGATGAGGACTATTTTTGCCTGTCCTGGTGTCACATTCATATAAAAACTATATATATATATATATATATATATATATATATATATATATATATATATATATATATATATATATAATATATATATATATATATATATATATATATATATATATATATATATATATATATATATATATTAGTGATATATCGGATATCCGCCTCCGCAGTAAAATTAATATCCGCATTACTATCCGCAACCGCGTATTTAAACAACAATAGATCCGCCTCCGCAACTGCATTTTCAGATCACAGAAGCTCCGCATCCGGAACAGCATCCGCAAAAACAAAATAAAACACGTATGTTGTGGATCTGTATCAGTGAGAATAATTACATGGTGGGATTGTGTGTGATTACCTAATTGTGATTACCTAATTGTGTTTACGGGAAAGAACCCAAAGCTCGTATCTTCCCGTCTCCTGATCGGTTCCATTTTAGACTTAGTGATACTTATCGTACCTGTCCTTAAAACTATGGATTGAGATAGCATTAAGTACCTCCTCGCTTAGCGAATTCCAATTATCAACTACTCTTACACTGAAAAAGTATTTCCTTACATCCTGCAAAGAAGTTTTCTTACGAAAACTGTGTGTGACTGTGTGTGTGTGTATGTGTTTGCGTGTGTACGTGCGTGCGTGCGTGTGATTACCTAATTGATTACCTAATTGTGTTTAGGGGAGAGAGCCCAAAGCTCGCATCTTCCCGTCTCGTGATCGGTTCCATTTTGTACTTAGTGATACTTTTCATACCTGTCCTTAAAACCATGGATTGAGATAGCATTAACTACCTCCTCGATTAGCGAATTCCAATTATCAACTACTCTAACACTGAAAAAGTATTTCCTTACATCCTGCAAACAAGTTTTCTTACGAAGTTTCAAACTATGACCTCTAGTTCTAGAGCCAGCCATATAAAAATATTGATCCCTATTCACTCTATCATAACCATGAAGGAATTTAAATACTGTCACCATATCCCCCCTCAATCTTCTAGCTTCGAGTGATGGTAAGTCTAATTCCCTCAGCCTCTCATCATAACTGAGATTGTGTATTTCTGGCACCAGTTTCGTAGCATGTCTTTGAACTTTTTCAAGCTTAGCTATGTGCTTTTTCAAGTGTGGATTCCAAAAGGGGGCTGCATATTCAAGTTTTGGCCTCACATAGGTTACATAAATATTTCTGAACATTTCCTTGTCCATGTACCTGAAGGCTACCCTTACATTTGATAAGAAGACATATGCTGCCCTTACTATGCCATTTATATGTATTTCTGGAGACAAGCTTGCCAGTATGTTTAACTCCTAGATCTCTCTCATTTTCTGTCTCTTGAAGTTGTACTCCAGCCACCGAGTAGTCAAGCTTGGGCCTTCTTGCACTTGTACCCATTCTCATTACCTTACATTTTAAAGTATTGAATTTCATTAGCCACTTTTCTGACCACTCATGCAGACTATTTAGATCTTCCTGAAGTTCTCTACCATTGTTCTCGTGTGTGTGTGTGTGTGTGTGATTACCTAATTGCGATTACCTAATTGTGTTTACGGAAAAGAGCCCAAAGCTCGTATCTTCCCGTCTCCTGATCGGTTCCATTTTATACTTAGTGATACTTATCATACCTGTCCTTAAAACTCTGGATTGAGATAGCATTAACTACCTCCTCGCTTAGCGAATTCCAATTATCAACTACTCTTACACTGAAAAAGTATTTCCTTACATCCTGCAAAGAGGTTTTCTTACGAAGCTTCAAACTATGACCTCTAGTTGTAGTGATTACCTAATTGTGATTACCTAATTGTGTTTACGGGAAAGAGCCCAAAGCTGGTAGTGTGTGTATGTGTGTGTGTGTGTGTGTGTGTGTCTGTCTATCTGTGTGTGTGTGTGTGTGTGTGTGTGTGTGTGTGTGTGATTACCTAATTGTGATTACCTAATTGTGTTTACGGGAAAGAGCCCAAAGCTCGTATCTTCCCGTCTCCTGATCAGTTCCATTTTAGACTTAGTGATACTTATCATACCTGTCCTTAAAACTATGGATTGAGATAGCATTAACTACCTCCTCGCTTAGCCAATTCCAATTATCAACTACTCTTACACTGAAAAAGTATTTCCATACATCCTGCAAAGAAGTTTTCTTACGAAGCTTCAAACTATGACCTCTAGTTCTAGAGCCAGCCATATCAAAATATCGATCCCTATCCACTCTATCATAACCATGAAGGAATTTAAAGACTGTCACCATATCCCCCCTCACTCTTCTAGCTTCGAGTGATGGTAAGTCTAATTCCCTCAGCCTCTCATCATAACTGAGATTGCGTATTTCTGGCACCAGTTTCGTGGCATGTCTTTGAACTTTTTCAAGCTTAGCTATGTGCTTTTTCAAGTGCGGATTCCAAAAGGGGGCTGCATATTCGAGTGTGTGTGTGTAGAAGGACGAGTGAGGGAGGCTGACAGTTCGTGTCTGTGAGGATGAGAGAGAGAGAGAGAGAGAGAGAGAGAGAGAGAGAGAGAGAGAGAGAGAGAGAGAGAGAGAGAGAGAGAGAGAGAGAGAGAGAGAGAGAGAGAGAGAGAGAGAGAGAGAGAGAGAGAGTAATATGGTGAAGTCGCTAGAGAATAATATAATTTATATTCTCACTAGAGTGCGACTGAGATTCAGAGTGAGTGAGGGAGAAAGCAAGCGTGATTAAGTATGAAAGCAAGCGTGATTAAGTGTGAAAGTAAGCTATAGAAAGTGAGAGTGATTACCAGAAACGTGTGGAAATGATCAACGAACTGAAATAACCATGAAGGCAGAAATTGAGATGAGATTTGCAGGACTAGAAATGGACAACAATTCCAGATTGGCAACTTATCTTCACCCACGGTATAAAGGTTTCTCATCCTCACATATTGCAAAGTTGGTGCAAGGAACAGTAGCTCAACTATGTGATGAGATTTATGAGATTGCAAATGTTGCTGTTGCTGAGGACGAAAAACCAACAAAGAAGAGAAATAGAGATGAATCACCCAAAGCCAGCACTTCACAAAGCACAAACACTTCTTTGAAAGGTGCACTGGCAATTATCTTAGCATCCAGCAGCGACGAAGAATCAGAGAAGAATGCAAAATCAAGCCCAACTGACATGGTTCATGAATACCATAATGAAAAGAGACTCGGAGCTGATGAAGACCCATTGAAATGGTGGGCAACAAACATCACCAAATACTTAGTAGTAGTAGTTTATTGACTAACAAGAATTAAATTTTTCTTTTTTCTTTTTTACAATACAATGAATTACTAAGACAATAAAAATAAATAATCAAAAACATGAAGATACTAAAAATATCACCACTTATTTGTCCATTAAAAAAACATTACAATATATTCAGCTTAATACGAGCTACCTCATACACCATTATTTAATAATATATTCAACATCCTGAAAATAATTTCAAAACCTCATTAACATATTTACATAAAGCTATCTATCTACCTTGGCTGTTTCCCCCTTTAATTGGGGGGTAGCCGACATCAAGAAAGGTAAGCAATAAGGGGATTACTTTGCTCCATGGGCAATGACGAGGGAGCTAGCGACCGTTCAGATGGCACTGCTGGAGTGACACAGCCCATCCTCCCGGCTCTTCCACAACCTGTGTAGCTTCACAACTGCCAACTCCTCCTACTGCCCCTACCACAGGGCTACCTCTGTAAGATGCAGCCCCGTGGTAACAGCAGATGCCCATCAGAGCTGCGTCACAATCGCTCGCCACTCATTCCTATTCCTAGTGCGCTCGATTGCTTCCCTCACATCCATCATCCTATCATTCAGGGCTCTCCTTACTCCATCCATCCAGCCAAACCTAGGCCTCCCTCTAGCATTTCTCCCATCAACTCTCGAATTCATCACCTTTTTCAGCAGCCTTTCATCATCCATCCTTTCCACATGGCCAAACCATCTCAGAACATTCATATCTACTCTGGCTACAATTTCTCTCCTCACACCCGTTCTTGCTCTCACCACTTCATTCCTAACCCTATCCAATCGAGATACACCAATCATACTCCTCAGGCATTTCATCTCAAACACATTTAGTTTCCGTCTCTCACTTACTTTCATACCCCATAACTCTGAGCCATACATCACAGTTGGCAAAACCACTTTCTCATGCAAAACTTTCTTAACATTCATTTCCAACCCTCTATTCTTCATCACCCCTTTCAATGCACCCAACACTTTACATCCTTCATTCACTCTGTGACACACATCTGCTTCCACTCCACCATTTGCAGCTATAAACGAACCTAGATACTTAAACTGATTAACCTCCTCAAGTGTCTCTCCATTCAACATAACATTCAATCCAGCACCATCCTCATTTCTTGTACACCTCATAACCTTACTCTTTCCCACATTCACTGGCAACTTCCTTCTCTCACACACCATTCCAAATTCTGACACTAACTGACACAGCTTTTCCTCTGAATCTGCCACCACTACAGTATCATCTGCAAACAGCAAGTGATTCAGCTCCCACTCATTATGATCCTCATCTACCATTCTCAAACCTCGACCACGCACTCGCTCATTCACCTCTCTTACAACTCCATCAATATACAAATTGAACAGCCATGGTGACATCACACATCCCTGTCTCAGTCCCACACTCACTGGAAACCACTCACTCACTTCATTCCCTACCTTAACACAAGCTCTACTGCCCTCATACAAACTCTTCACTGCATGCAACAATTTACCATTAATTCCATATAATCTCAAAACATTCCACATAGCCTCTCTATCAACTCTATCATATGCTTTCTCCAGATCCAAAAATGCAAAATACACATCCTTACCTTTTGCTAAATATTTCTCACATAACTGCCTAACTATAAAAATCTGATCTATACAACCTCTACCTCTCCTAAAACCATTCTGCACTTCCGCAATCACATATTCTGTCTTATGCCTAATCCTATTAACCAGTATCCTACCATACACTTTTCCTACCACACTCAACAAACTTATACCCCTAAAATTACTGCATTCATACACATCTCCCTTACCTTTGTATAGGGGCACTATACAGGCAATCACCCATTCCACTGGCACCAATGACAACATAAAGCATATATTAAACACTCTCACTAACCATTCCAATGCAGTCACATCCCCTTCTTTCAACATCTCCTCTCTCTCACCATCCATTCCAGGTGCTTTACCTGCTTTCGCTTCATACAATGCCGTTTTCACCTCGTCTCTTGTATTCTCTCTCTCATTTTCATCTCCCATTACTGGCCCTTGAACCCCCCCATCCCCACTGCCACTATAGCTGCCTCTCTATCTTCCTCAACATTCAACAAGCACTCAAAATATTCTGCCCATCTTTTCTTTGCATCGTTCCCTCTTAACATCTGTTCACTCACATCTTTCACTGTCTCTTCCATCCTCGATCCACCCTTCCTTACTCTCTTCACTTCTTTCCAAAACTTCTTTTTATTCTCCTCATATGACCTACTAAAATCCTGTCCCCACCTAACATTTGCCAACCTCTTCTCTTCCTCTACCTTCCGCTTGGTTTCCACATTTTTCTCCCTATATCTTTCATACTTCTCCCTACTTTTACACTGCAGCCATTCCTCAAAAGCCCTCTTTTTTCTTCCACCTTCATTTTCACCCCTTCATTCCATCACTCGCTGCCCCTCCTCATGCCACCTCCAACAAACCTCTTTCCACACACATCACTTGCATGTCCCACAAAACATTCTTTCATCAACCCCCATTTCTCCTTTAACTCCCCAACTTCTATTTCTTTCACCCTGTCATATGCCACTCTCAACATGTCCTGATATTCCTGTCTCTTCTCTGGCTTTTTCAACTCTTCCACCTTCACTATTTCCCTTCTACATCCCCCCACACTATTTCCCCACTCTTTTGCTACTACCACTTTTGCTTCAACCAAAAAATGATCAGACATCCCAGCAGCCACACCCCTGAATGCATGCACATCTCTCACTCTACCAACCATGCTCTTTTCTACCAACACATAATCCATCAATGCTCTTTCTTTCACTCTTCCATTTGCCACTCTCATCCATGTATACTTATTTATTAACTTCTTAAATAAACTATTACCTATCACCGACTCTTGCTCCACACACATATCTAACAGTCTCTCGCCACTCTCATTCCCACCTGGTACCCCATACTTTCCTACAACACCTTCTATCTCTCCATCACCAACTCTGGCATTCAAGTCACCCAACACAAATACATAGTTCCTTCTACTCAGACCATCCACACATCTGGTTAACTCATTCCAGAATTCATCCCGCTCTTCCTCACTTCTCTCACATCCTGGCCCATACTCACTAACAAAAACCCAACATTCCCTTCCTATCGTAGCCCTCACCCACATCAGCCTAGATGACACTTCTTTCCATTCCACTACCTGATTTACCATCCATTCACTCAGCAATAATGCCACACCTTCTCTCGCTCTCCCCCTTTCAACCCCAGACACCCTACTCATCACATCACCAAATGCGACTTCTCCTTTTCCTTTCATCTTCGTCTCACACAATGCCAAGAAATCTACTAAATGAAAATCCTCATTCAGCAAATTATCCAAAGAAGTAAAATATAATTGATTATAAGCTTCACGAATATGTTGTGATAAAGAGCACTCCAGCAACACGTGACATTCATCTTGTACTACAATATTACTACAATTACATACTCTAGCCTCTCTGGGTAAGCTACTCCACCTTCCTGTCTCTATCTTTAAGTTGTGAGACATTAATCTCAATCTGGTAAAAGATGCTCTTAAATAGTCAGGAATATATACACTCTTTTTGTATATCTTATGCACATCAAGACCAGAGTTAAGCTCAGATCGGTAATTAACAAACTTACTAGCACTGTCTGGTTTACAGCGTATTTGTTGTTTTAGTGGCTCCATCGCAAATCCTATCGTTTCACCTTCCAAACAACGTGACAGCATTCTAAAACATGGAGTATTCTCTCGCTTGCACAGGTCACATTCGGAAAACTTGCCCAACAATACCTGAGTTGTCCTCCAAGCAGTGTTGCTAGTGAACAGCTACTTAGTGGTGCTGGCAAAATTACATGATGAAAAGAGAAGCCGTTTAAAGGAAGAGAAAGCAGAAAAGTTACTCATTTCGAAGAAAAATTTGCCACTTGTAAAGTTTGATTACTAAATATGGCAGCTTGTAAGTAGTTGCACAACTAGAATACCTAAAAATGGTAGACAGTTTAAGTTTGCCACTTTCCAAGGATGGAGATTGTGGAATTTGGTTGGAGAGATGCATGACGAGTTGGGTCCCCGTCTCGCATCCTTGTAACACACTTAGAAGTAGTATGTTATGTACTATGTACTATGTACGCACTACGTAGTATGTACTCTTACATAAATATTTAAGTGTGGCTGAAACTCGTCACTCAATAGTGTATAATTAATAGTATTATACATAAATGATTGTGACGTGTAAAGAAAAATCCGCATCCGCATCTGCAACCACGGATATGGAGGTGCAAATAATCCGCAACTGCATCCACGTACGCAAAAATTGATATTTAAAACTCCGCACTTTTATCCGCAACCGCATTTTATGAAAATACATATCTAGCTCTGCCTCCGCCTACGCGGATCTCTATAATTTAGTATCCGATACATCACTTATATATATATATATATATATATATATATATATATATATATATATATATATATATATATATATATATATATATATAAATATATATATATATATATATATATATATATATATATATATATATATATATATATATATATATATATATATATATATATATATATATATATATATATATATATATATATATATATATATATATATTTATATATATATATATATATATATATATATATATATATATATATATATATATATATATATATATATATATATATATATATATATAGTATATATATATATATATATATATATATATATATATATATATATATATATATATATATATATATATATATATGATTCATGTTTTCACATATGTAATGTGCTTATTTGGTTATTGTATGCCTGAATGAGATTGGGAATTGAATTAAATGCGAAAATGAAGCCACGAGTGAGGTTGGGGAATCTGTAATATGAACATAATGGCATTCAGATAGAATGCGTTCATTCCTAAGTATAGCAGATATAAGCTATAAGGTTGGATTCCTTTTAACCTTCTGTGGTGTGTAGTTGGTAGCACCTTGACTTAGTAATTATAAGTCCTAGGTTCGAGTCCCGGTCGGGGTAAAAAATGATTCATGTTTTCACATATGTAATGTGCTTATTTGGTTATTGTATGCCCGAATGAGATTGGGAATTGAATTAAATGCGAAAATGAAGCCACGAGTTAGGTTGGGGAATCTGTAATATGAACATAGTGGCATTCAGATGGAATGCATTCATTCCTAAGTATAGCAGATATAAGCTATAAGGTTGGATTCCTTTTAACCTTCTGTGGTGTGTAGTTGGTAGCGCCTTGACTTAGTAATTATAAGTCCTAGGTTCGAGTCCCGGTCGGGGTAAAAAATGATTCATGTTTTCACATATGTAATGTGCTTATTTGGTTAATATATATATATATATATATATATATATATATATATATATATATATATATATGCATGTATGTATGTATGTATGTGTGTGTGCATGTGTGTGTATAAGTCAAGTGGGTCAGACTTAACTCACCTTTTATTACTGGTGCCTTATGAGGCCTAATAAAGATTTCCTACATTTTTTTGTTTACCTACTAATGTTCTACTTAATAGGCGTAGTCACCGTGGCTCAGGCGGTAGCGTCCTCGACTTTGAGGCGTCAGGTCGAGGGTTCGCCCCCCCCCCACGGTCTGAGGCTAGCAAGGGCATGCACTCAGGGTAACGATTACATCTTAAAAAAACAAGTCCTTCGCAAGAAGGCCACCATCCTAGCCCCTGACAGAAAAGGGAGTTCGTGACGTAAAACACGCTTCCCTGTTCTACGTAATAGGCTCATATATATTACACTTAAAAAACAAATGCTTTTGGAAAGATATGCATATTAGCTGAAGCACGATGAGCTGTATTGCTGCATAATGCATTTTTCTTCTTTTCTTTTTTCTTTTCTTTCTTACCATTTTGTGTGTCACAAGTGGTTCCCACTCGAATGGAGGTGGACGCAGACAAGTAGAGCTAGGTGATTAAAGCTGAAGCTGGAGGCCCTCTCTAACAACCAGTGGTGGGATCGAACTCTCGAATGTCGAGTGTAAATGAGAAACTGAACAGACAGAAACTTCACCACTAACGTTGGAAAGTGGTCCAGAAATAAAATATGAGAAACATTGAACATTGTATTCCACTCTGAATAAGATAAAACCGACTTGAATAACCAAAGAAACTATCTCAAACCAGGAAAGCATAAGACACAAGTCAACACGACTTCCCAATAATCACTCTCTCTCTTACCTCTGTCCCACTAAAAATGCCTTCACACCCCACCCCCTCAGCACAACTTTCCACTCCCATCACCACATGATTTCTCGTTACCACTCTATCTCAAAAACATAGCAACTTATTATACTGCCTGAAATTCGTAAATACGAAACTAAAACAATAGTATTAAAGAATCCAAAAACACAGACAGTAGTTAATAACTAACAATAACTAAGCTAATTTACACCACACCGATGTTCATCATTTCCAACTTGCTATCCCTAAGACACATTGGTCTCCAAAAAGGCAACCTTTTATTTATCAAAATAAGTTCTCAGTCAAATGTGGTGGACACAGATATTTTAGCGCCTAGAGATTAAGGCTATATGCCCTTCCTAACCCAATACTGAGATTGAACCCACATAAGTCTTTTCGACTCGCATATCCTACCACTTACTCACCGCTGCCCTCAGTTTGGAGCAACTGCTGTATCCTTATTAATACAATCCAGAGTGTTCATAATGGATATGACTTTTAAGTGTTTAGCTATCACAAATACATTGTTCAAAAAGCTCACTCTATCTATAGACCGCACCTCAGAAATATTTGATTATACAGGCAACATAACGAGCTAATCACGAGTAGGCGAGAAGTTTGATTGGTGTATGTTGGTGATGCTGATTGCTTTTTTGATCACCACTAATAACTACCTGCAAAACAAACATATGATGAATTTTTTTTATGAGTGTGACACGGGGACAGGCAAGAAAATTTCTCTCATCAATAAAACCTCGAGCATGAGAAAAATATTTAGACAAAGAAAAATTAAAATATTAAGGACAAGAAGAGATGAGGTAATGATGCACAATAGGAAAAAGACAGGCCGAAAGAATAGTCAAAGTACTGTGGACTTAGAGGTATGGCAGGATTAGGCCCTCATTTGATGATAGATCCGTTTTTTACAAGGAAGATAGGTTATAAGAATTAGGAAAGACAAAAGGAGAAGTAGAGTTCCAGAGTCTGGAGCTAGATAGAAAGAAGAAGTCACTGCACAGACCAATCCACGAGCTACAAATCTCCACACAGTTCCTGTGAGACGAGGTCGCTAAGCGAGTATTACGCAGCCTTGGCAGTGGGGAAGGTATGCAACTCACCAACTCATCAGAGCAGCAATGAAAGTAGTAGCGATAGAAAAGAGAAAAAGGGATGATACCTTACAGTGAAGAGAAACAGAATCCAGATTAAAAGTAAGAAAAGACTCAATAATGTGTCTAACTGCGTTAGATTCAACCCTATCAAGGAGATTAGTAAATGAAGAAGCACACCAGATTTCCTAGCAGTATTCTAAGCTTGGACAGATAAGATCTTTATAGATTTTAAGTAAGTACAGAGAGAAATAATGGCGAACACGAAGCAGAACCCATAATATTTTGGATGCAGATTATATGTTTCCTCCAAGACAAGCTAGATGCTATCTGGATTCCTAATATTTCAATAGCATTAAGAGGGTAAATTTCGTTAGTTTCGAAGACAAATGGGCTAGCAGGAGAAGAGGAAAACGAGGTAACCAGAAACTGTCTTGGAGGAATTAAATTTAACTAAATTTTTGGGTGCCCCACTCAGATACCCTCTGCAAATCGGAGTTGAGAGTAGATGAAAGACTGATTACGAGTAGTAGATGCAGGTTGTGAAGAAAAGGCAGAGGTAAAATGAAGGGCAGAATTGTCTGCAGAGGCGTGATGAAGAGAGGAGGTTGGGGACTGAAGACTATCGTTGTTGAAGAGAAGGAACAGAGTAGGTTAAAGAGCTGAACCCTTTGGAACACCACTGGTAACAGGGAATGGGCTAGATGTTGCACCGTCAGCAACCATAGATATAAAAAGATCAGAAAGAGAACTGGAAATCAGAGAACAGAGAGAAGGGGTAATGTCATAAGCAGGGAGTTTGGCCAACAGAACCTTGTGCCAGACTCTGTTAAAAGCCTTAGAGATATATAGGGCGACGACAAAGAATTCCTTATAGTTCCTTGGAGAAGATGAATATATATGAGTACAATAGGATTTTTCATTGTGGAAACTGTGCTTGTGATCGGATAAGTGAGTTAGATTCAAAACATTTCAAGAAGTGAGCATTGAGCAAATTATCGAAAACTTTAGTGAGAGCAGAGGTTATGGCAATGGGTCGGTAGCTGAAAGGAAAAGAGTGATCACCCTTCTAAGGAATAGGTTGCACTATAGCATGCTTTCAATATGAAGGATAGATACTGGTTGAGAGAATGAGGCGTAAAAGATGGCAGAGCACGGGAGCTAGTTCATCTGCAAACTCCTAAGGAACATTCCAGGGATACCATCGTGACCAGATGCCTTGTTCGTCTTTAGCGAGCGAAGAACATTATGAACTTTGTGTGAATAAAGGATAAGGGAGGGCATTGGGTTAGAAAAGGGTAAAGAATGAGAGGCAGGTGCATTGCAATTGCTTACGAAAGAGTTTGCAAAATATAGAACCAAAGAGAGTGGTTTTATCAGTGGAAAAGCAAGCTATAGAACCATTAAAGCGAATGAGAGGGGGAAAACTTGAGTTGCAGAAGTTTTTGGTGAGGCTTTTAGTTAATGACCAGAAACAGTTATCAGTGGAAGAAGAGTTAAGGTCATCAAATTTCCTTCATGGAAAGTGATAAGAAGCATGATACCAAATGGAAAGACTACCTCAGAAAGTTATGAAATTATTACGGAGTTGAAAGACAGAGCGGAAAACTTTAACAACTGTTTTGCTAACGTTGGGAAATATATGTATGAGAAAACTCAAGAAAACAACTCATTGAACATGAGTTAATACATAAATGACAATTCTTTCAATGTAAACATAAGAGATTACTTCAAAATCAATCCTGTCGATTGTGATACCCTAATTCTTACCATAAAGAGCCTAAGAAACTCTGGTTCTTATGGTCCAGATGGTAAATCATGTCAATTCATCAAAGATGCTCTACCCATGATTGTATCTAATATTCTAGCTATTATAAACACTTCCATTGTTACTAAAAGATTTCCTGACTCTGGGAAAAAATCGCATGTAATACCTCTGCATAAAAGGGAACAGATAAGATGTGACAAACTATCGTCCCATTTCCCTACTACCTATTTTCTCTAAAATATTAGAAAAAATTGTTGCTTGCCAACTAATGTCATATCTAGAGACAAACAGACTTTTAGCTATTAACCAACATGGTTTCAGACCAAAACTCTCGACAGGAAACTGCACTGCTCAAAGTTACTAATAATTTTTATAATAATATAGATATTGAAAAATATCTCTGCTTGTATTATTAGACTTATCAAAAGCCTTCAACAGTGTAAAACATGAACTAAATGTACTAACCTAAATATTGACCCGACCTGGTTTAGAGAGTATCTGTCTAATCGCAGACAGTCTATCCGTCTTAACAACATTTTCTTTACTCCATAAGGTGCATCATTTGGTGTTCCACAGGGATCAGTCCTTGGTCCTATCCTCGTCTCCATTTTTGTAAATGATCTATCTTCATTCATTTCTGACTGTCTAGTTGTACAATATGCAGATGACACCCAGTTACTCCTTAGTGGTGATATTAATAATCTCCCAAAGCTAACCTTAAGAGTAGAAAACACTCTGTCAAAAATTAAAACCTATTTTCTAGAAATTGGGCTGTTCACTAACGAATGTAAAATACAATGCATGTTTATTGGTTCAAGGTATCTTATAGAACAAATTCCAGAAAACACAACAATTAATTTTTGAGGCAATGTCATTACTCCTAACAAAGCAGTAAAAAACCTAGGAATTCACTTTGATATCGACATGTTGTTTGATTCTCATATAGATAAAGTATGCAAAAAGGTTACAGGAACACTAATGCACTTATCACGTATAAAAGACAATTTTGAGACTACCACTCGAATATCGGTTGTTGAATCTTTAGCCATAAGTCACATTAATTATTCCACAATTGTATAGGGAGCTACCAATAAGATTCAGATAAATAGAATACAGAAACTTATTAATTTTGTAGCTCGAGTTGTCCTGGGAGGAATAAGAAAATATGACCACATCACACTAGCTCTCAAAAAAATTGGATGGTTACAGGCAGAAAACAAGGTCGCCTAGCTATTTACGTTTTTGTATACAAAATTTTAAACCATCATTATCCTGGCTGGCTATTTAATTCAAAGCAGTTAGAGATATAAGGGAAATCAATACAAGACAGAGCAGTGAGTTCTTTGTTCAGAGAACAAACAGATTTCAAAGATGATCACTATTAAAGGACCAACACTCTGGAACAATATTCCAGAACATCTTAAAAAGTAATCCTCCTTCACAACTTTCAAAGGTAAACTATATAGGTTTCTTTTGGACAAATAGTTACTGCTCACACATTTATAAAACTTAATTATTCAATGCAGTTTCCCTTAACTCTAACTATTTTTTTTTAATAGATATCGCCTTATTTGATTTCTGAGTTAAGAACTAATTATTCTCATTGTAAGAAACACAAATACGGTGATGAATCTGATGATAACGATCCTGTATCGAGTATTGCTATTAATACTTTATTATTAATATTAATTGTAAACATTTTATTACAGTATGATTATTGTTATTATAAGTTTATATGTATCTTTTAACTCAAGGTAATCTTCATTTTCTGTTCACTTTATGCTTAATCACATGTCTACTTATAAGTGTACTCTTAGTTTTGTAAAAGGATAGCCATTATATAAAAATGGAAATAAATGTGTTTGTTTTTATAAACGAAGCTTTAGACTTTCGAATGTGGGCAGTACAGTGAGACCTAGCAGTAACAAAAGCAGAGCAAATTAAGTCAGAAGGAGAAACTTGGTACTACCACTGTGCCCAATCCCTGGCCTGAATAGCCATCGAGCAGGCACGGTCAAACCAAGGATTAGAGGGAGAAAAAATTTTCATAGAGGAGGGAATGAACGCCTCCATTCCCAAGGTTATGATCTTGTCAACATTTAGGGCTACCTGATCAGGGTTGTGGAACAGAAAGCAGTAGTCATCCCATGGGAAGTCATAGAGGATGCTATGCACCTCTTCACGTTGGGTACCCTCCAAGAGCCAAAGGCGGCACTGAGTAGGAGGAATTGATGGAGGATGAGTGAAAATAGAAGATATTAAGATCACAGAGTAGTTTGAAGGATTTTAAGTAAGAAAATGGTCAAGATTATTGGCTGCATGTTTGTGTCAATCAGGAACACAAATAGGATGTGTGATAATCTGCTCCAGATTGTAATAATAGAGAAAGCAAGGGCCTCTCTTTCTCCTATATCATATAGAGAACTTCAGCATGTGGGTGAGAAGATAACAAGGACTCATGGCAAAAGGACAGATATTCAAAGAAAGGCACAAAGTCAGCGAAGTTAGAAGAGCAGTAACAGAAGCAAAGGAAGATAGAAGTAGTGGAGAAATAGATTTTCAGCCAGGGAACATAAAAAAAAACAGGAGGTTCAAGGTCCATGTGCCTTGCAATAGGATTGTCAGCACTGCAGTAGGCACAGACCCCACCTTTGGAACGGAAACATGAATACAAGTTATAGAGAGAGATTTAAAATGGGTCATTGGAAGCATAGCGAGACACCTGGGTTTCAGAGAGAAGGAGGACGTTAGGAAGGTTTGTACCCAAGTGCTGTTCCACAGACGAAAGATCAGATTTAGACCACGGATGTTAGACAAGTGTAGAGTGAAAGAAGAAGATCTATCAGGAAGTGCGAGTTAAGGGTAGAACCATTACTCCCACCAAGCGTGTCTACCCTCACGCCAATAGTAGAGTCAACAAGATCCCCGGAGATTCTCAGCACCCATTTATGTCGGGTACTGGTGGCCATAAACTGTGGACCTTCCATAAATATAATAAAAATGAGGAAAAATTGAGTAAAAAGAAACAAATATGGGAAGTATTGTGACTTTTCAATTGCAATGGAATAGTAAGAGATGTGTAATGAATACACCAGAATATTCGGTGTAGATGTAGACATAATAAGGGAACCGAGCCTGAATGAGCTGTCTGGACCAGTCCTAGTTGAATCTGTAACACCATCAGTCGTAGTATTTCAACGGGTGACTGGTGCCATGACTAACCTAATAATCATTTGTGCATACTTAGCATATTAAATAATGATACATACCATACACAAATGCATACAGATGTAAAATTTAAGGGAATAAGCAGCCAAAACACACACAAAAACTTCTTTGAAATACAGTATCTTCAAAACAGAGTTGAAATGCTTTCTTACTATCATGGTCAGTGTTGGACCATTAATAATAATCCGTTTTCTCTTATACTATACGTTTTCTTTTAAAATTAAATAGATGAATGACTTTAGCAATATATACTCAGTGGTCATGGTTGACAAGTCATTTTAAAACTTATATTTTAAGCTATCATATATATCCGTATTCGACTTGATGCGTTCAGCACGTAAAACATTTTTAATCTATAAAGTCTATGTTTTAATTATCATTGAAAATGAAAGCTCTGAAAGCATTACGGCTTAAAACATATATGACGTAAAACCGAATCCAATCCATATATATATATATATATATATATATATATATATATATATATATATATATATATATATATATATATATATATATATATATATATATATATATATATATATATATATATATATATATATATATATATATATGTTCCGGTTTTACATCACGGACTCCCTTTTCTACCAAGGGCTAGGATGGTTGCCTTCTTGCAGAGGACTTGTTTTGGCAGATGTAATCGTTACCCCGAGTGCATGCCCTTGTTAACCTCAGAACGTGACGGGGTGCGAACCCTCGACCTGACGCCTCAGAGTCGAGGACGCTACCGCTTGAGCCACGGTGACTATCTATCTATCTATCTATCTATCTATCTATATATATATATATATATATATATATATATATATATATATATATATATATATATATATATATATATATATATATATATATATATATATATATATATATATATATATATATATATATATACACACACACACACACACACACACAGGTGGAAATGTCTTGGAATGGATAACTAGAATAGGTGGAAATGTCTTGGAATGGATAAAAACTTACTTAGAAGGAAGGGAACAGAGGGTTAGAGTAAGACACTCAGTGTCTGAATGGAGAAGAGTTAGTAGTGGAGTTCCACAGGGTTCAGTTTTAGGGCCACTTTTGTTCCTTGTATATGTAAATGACCTACCAGAGTCTGTAAATTCATTCATGAATATGTTTGCAGATGATGCAAAGATTGTGAAGAAAGTAAAAAACGAGAACAATGGTAGAGAACTTCAGGAGGATCTAAATAATCTGCATGAGTGGTCAGAAAAGTGGCTAATGAAATTCAATACTTCAAAATGTAAGGTAATGAGAATGGGTACAAGTGCAAGAAGGCCCAAGCTTGACTACTCGGTGGCTGGAGTACAACTTCAAGAGACAGAAAATGAGAGAGATCTAGGAGTAAACATACTGGCAGATTTGTCTCCAGAAATACATATAAATGGCGTAGTAAGGGCAGCATATGCATTCTTATCAAATGTAAGGGTAGCCTTCAGGCACATGGACAAGGAAATGTTCAGAAATATTTACGTAACCTATGTGAGGCCAAAACTGGAATATGCAGCCCCCTTTTGGAATCCGCACTTGAAAAAGCACATAGCTAAGCTTGAAAAGGTTCAAAGACATGCCACGAAACTGGTGCCAGAAATACGCAATCTCGGTTATGATGATAGGCTGAGGGAATTAGACTTGCCATCACTCGAAGCTAGAAGAGTAAGGGGGGATATGGTGACAGTCTTTAAATTCCTTCATGGTTATGATAGAGTGGATAGGGATCGATATTTCGATATGGCTGGCTCTAGAACTAGAGGTCATAATTTGAAGCTTCGTAAGAAAACTTGTTTGCAGGATGTAAGGAAATACTTTTTCAGTGTAAGAGTAGTTGATAATTGGAATTCGCTAAGCGAGGAGGTAGTAAATGCTATCTCAATCCATAGTTTTAAGGACAGGTACGATAAGTATCACTAAGTCTAAAAATGGAACCGATCAGGAGACGGGAAGATAGGAGCTTTGGGCTCTTTCCCGTAAACACAATTAGGTAATCACAATTAGGTAATCACACACACACAGAGGTGAAGCCATCACATCACATTACCTAATTTTTTGTGTAAACTGGGGAAAGCTCTTAAGCCGTTTACCTGATCCTGTGGTTCCATATATTGTTAAAATCAGTATCCTTCCCATTTATATTAACTTGTTAGT
The DNA here is from genome assembly GCA_037179515.1 of Halocaridina rubra. Taxonomy (NCBI): domain Eukaryota; kingdom Metazoa; phylum Arthropoda; class Malacostraca; order Decapoda; family Atyidae; genus Halocaridina; species Halocaridina rubra. The sequence continues at coordinate 91,730 of JAXCGZ010017021.1, forward strand.
TAGTTTGATACACGAAATAATTGAATAAGTAAAAAAAAAAAAAAATATCCACCTGTCAACAGTACTGAGTTAAGTTGCCAAGTAGTACAGCTGTCTTATTTTCTTCATTTTTTTTTTTTTTGCTTTTCTTTTAGCTTTCTCTTTTACTATTTTGTTTTTATTTTGTATATATATTGAGTTAAATGTAAAGTCTAATCTTGTGATAACATACCTTGGTTAGCAAGTGAGTTTATCAGTTAGGAAGAATATATAGCAGAAACAGGTGGGTGCCACCTCAGACACAGGTTCAAATTTTTCCTTCAGGTTTGACTTTTGTTTTGTTGCATTTTTTTTTCTTTTTATCCTTAAATTACCATGGTCAAGTTTTTAAGTTAAGATGTGTGTTACCAGAAAAGAGATAAACTGAGTCACTAAATAGCACTTATATGGAGATATAAAAATTCGGTGTGAAGCTTAATTAAAAGTTTTTCTCTCTTTTTTTTTTCCTCTTTCTCGTCTTCTTTCTATATTCTGTGAGAGGGAGAACATAAAAATGACGCCATCTCTGTCCCAAACCTCTCCCATCCATGGGTCGGTAGGAGGGGTAGCCATCAGGCGACTCAAACAGAAAATCAAGAATATAGAGGAAATGGTTATAAGCCTTGATGATAAAATTCAGAATATGGATGGAGAAATGAAAGAGAATGAAACACTCAGAGAGCAAATAAGATCTTTGGAGGAAGCAAATAAAGCACAAGGGCAGGAGAGAAAGGAACTAGAAAAAAGAATAAAAAAGCTGGAAGGGGAAAAGAGTCAACTAGAATCTAGACTTTCTAAACAAGAAGATAAAAACAAACAGCTAAATGACAACCTAAAGGAATTAGATGTTAGTTCACTGCTCTCTTCTGAGAGAGACGAGATTGCTGCTTGGAATGTCCAGATTAAGGAAAACATTGAGCAGTTCAGAAAAGTTCCAGGAGCTGAATATGGAAAATGATGCCATGAAAACTTCCTTTGCTGATGCACTAAAGGGGAATGTGGCAGTAAAAGAGGCTGTAAAGGTGGTGGCACTGGAAAACATACAAACAGTTGACTATAAAGAGACAGTAATCGAAAAAATGAAAGACGTTGTGATGCAAAGGGCAAACCCACTCATCAGACAGGCACTTGATAAGGAGAAGACAGTGGTAATCTCAGGCATAAGCGAGTCCCAGGAACCAACATGGCAGGGGAGACTTGAAGAAAATAAAGCTAGGGTTGTAGACCTGATAAGAAAGCTTGGAGTAGTATGTGGTCCTGAGGATATTGTAAACATACACCAACTAGGTAAATATTCGAGGGAAGGAAAGCCGAGACCAACAAAAGTAACATTTGAGAGAGGGGAAACATGTAGGGAAATATTGTTGAGAAAAAAAAGTCTAAAAGACCTTCAAGAATTCAAAGAAGTGTTCATTAGACAATACAGAACACAGGAAGAGATGGGAAAGATCAAAAACTTGTTGCAAGAGGCAAGAAGGTTAAATGATGAAAGAAATGAAGAAGATAAGAAAAATTTTCATTACAGAGCTCTTCCAGACAAAGGGGAGATAAAGAAGATAATGACAGAAGATCAGGGGATGGGGCCTCATTAAGATTGTTAAACACAAATGCTGATGGATTAGCTGGTAAGGCAGTAGAATTAAAAGATAGGATTCACAACAGTAAGGCAGATATAGTAGCAATTACAGAGACTAAGTTGAGTGAGGACATAAACAGTGTCACAGTTTTTCCTAAGGGTTTCAGAATACTAAGGGTTGAAAGATCTGAGAGGACTGGTGGAGGGATAGCACTGCTCATAAGTGAAAGGATTCAAGTCGAAGAAATAAACTTGACTATAGAAAGTGAGTTCAAGGAATTTCTTGTTGCTCGCATAAATACTGGGTCAGAGAGCATTATAATAACTGTTGTATACAACCCACCAAGGAACCAAAATAGGCTTGAAGTTTATGAGGAAAGTCATATAGGTACTATTGAAGTCATAAACTCAGTTGTTAACATGGCACGGGAAAAAAATGTAGGATTTTGATTATGGGAGACTTTAATCATAAAGAGATAGATTGGATAAATCTTGACCCACACAGTGGTGAGGACTCATTCGGGGCAAGATTCCTAGATTGCGTACAAGGGAATTGCGTAATGGAACCAACAAGGGCCAGGGGTGGGGATGAGCCATCACTACTTGATCTAGTGTTCACAGATAATGTGTTGGATATTGAAAAAATTGAGTATGAACCACCAATTGGAAAGAGTGACCACTGTGTGTTGTTGATGGAGTATATCATTGAAGATATTCTTCCTGAGAGTAGAGGCACTGAGGACATGAGGAGGAACTATCCGAAAGGAGATTACATCAAAATGAATGAGCTTTTTGCAGTTATTGACTGGAGAACCTTATTTTACAACAAATCTGTACAAGAAATGTATGACATCTTTTGTGAGAAATATGGGAAGATAGTAGATTGCTGCATACCTGTCACCAAAGTAGGTGTAATTCATGCCAGAGAGAAATGGTTCGATAATGGGTGCAAAAGAGCTAAGGAGTAGAGAGACAAATGCTGGAAAAGGTATAGGAGGAGAAAAAACATAAATGCCTGGCAAACCTACAAAAGAGCAAGAAATGACTACCTAAGTAAAAGGAGAGAGGCAGAGAGAGATTATGAGAGGGACATCACCAGGAAGGCTAAGGAAAATCCCAAGCTTTTCCACAGCTTTATCAGAGGAAAACTGAAGGTAAAAGAACAGGTTTTAAGGCTAAAGAGAGCGGATGGAAGCATCACTGAGACGGATGAAGAGATCTGCAAAGAATTAAACAAGGAGTTTCAGTCAGTATTTACAGTAGAAAATACCCCACCCCCTCAGATTGCAGTGATAGAAGCTCAAGGGCCGGTATTAGAGAACATCAACCTTACAGCCACAGAGGTATGCAAAGCGCTGATGGATTTAGATGTTCATAAAGCTACAGGTCCTGATGACATATCCCCTCATGTGCTTAAAAAATGCGCAAACACAATATCAGTGGCACTAAGTATCATATTTAAGGAGTCACTGGAGTCGGGGGAGATTCCAAGATGCTGGAAACAAGCAAATGTGATACCTATCTTCAAAAAGGGAAGGAGGGATATGGCTCTGAACTATAGACCAGTTTCCTTGACCAGCATAGTTTGCAAAGTTATGGAGAAACTACTAAGGAAACATATCTCTCTTCACTTGGAATCCTTCAACTTTTTGTCAGTGAGGCAACATGGCTTCAGAGAAGGTAGATCAACAGTAACAAACTTATTAGAATTTTATGATGAGGTAAGCCAAATCTTACAGGAAAGAGAGGGCTGGGCAGATTGCATATTCCTAGACTTCCAGAAAGCGTTTGACACTGTTCCACATGGGAGACTTATTAGGAAGCTGCAAGCAATGGCTAGAATAGGTGGAAATGTTTTGGAATGGATAAAAACTTACTTAGAAGGAAGGGAACAGAGGGTTAGAGTAAGACACTCAGTGTCTGAATGGAGAAGAGTTAGTAGTGGAGTTCCACAGGGTTCAGTTTTAGGGCCACTTTTGTTCCTTGTATATGTAAATGACCTACCAGAGTCTGTAAATTCATTCATGAATATGTTTGCAGATGATGCAGAGATTGTGAAGAAAGTAAAAAACGAGAACAATGATAGAGAACTTCAGGAGGATCTAAATAATCTGCATGAGTGGTCAGAAAGTGGCTAATGAAATTCAATACTTCAAAATGTAAGGTAATGAGAATGGGTACAAGTGCAAGAAGGCCCAAGCTTGACTACTCGGTGGCTGGAGTACAACTTCAAGAGACAGAAAATGAGAGAGATCTAGGAGTAAACATACTGGCAGATTTGTCTCCAGAAATACATATAAATGGCATAGTAAGGGCAGCATATGCATTCTTATCAAATATAAGGGTAGCCTTCAGGCACATGGACAAGGAAATGTTCAGAAATATTTATGTAACCTATGTGAGGCCAAAACTGGAATATGCAGCCCCCTTTTGGAATCCGCACTTGAAAAAGCACATAGCTAAGCTTGAAAAAGTTCAAAGACATGTCACGAAACTGGTGCCAGAAATACGCAATCTCAGTTATGATGAGAGGCTGAGGGAATTAGACTTACCATCACTCGAAGCTAGAAGAGTGAGGGGGGATATGGTGACAGTCTTTAAATTCCTTCATGGTTATGATAGAGTGGATAGGGATCGATATTTTGATATGGCTGGCTCTAGAACTAGAGGTCATAGTTTGAAGCTTCGTAAGAAAACTTCTTCGCAGGATGTAAGGAAATACTTTTTCAGTGTAAGAGTAGTTGATAATTGGAATTGGCTAAGCGAGGAGGTAGTTAATGCTATCTCAATCCATAGTTTTAAGGACAGGTATGATAAGTATCACTAAGTATAAAATGGAAGCGATGAGGAGACGGGAAGATACGAGCTTTGGGCTCTTTCCCGTAAACACAATTAGGTAATCACAATTAGGTAATCACACACACCATCACTACTTGATCTAGTATTCACAGATAACATGTTGGATATTGAATAAAATGAGTATGTACCACCAACTGGAAAGAGTGACCACTGTGTGTTGTTGATGGAGTATATCATTGAAGATGTTCTGCCTGAGAGTAGAGGCACTGAGGACATGAGGAGGAACTATCCGAAAGGAAATTACATTAAAATGAATGAACTTTTTGCAGTTATTGACTGGAGAACCTAATTTTACAAAAAAATCTGTGCAAGAAATGTACGACATCTTTTGTAAGAAATATGGGAAGATAGTAGATTGCTGCGTACCTGTCACCAAAGTAGGTGTAATTCATGCTTAAGAGAAATGGTTCAATATTGAGTGTAAAAGAGCTAAGGAGTGGAGAGACAAATGCTGGAAAAGGCAAAGGAGGAAAAGAAAAACATAATTGCCTGGCAAACCTACAAAAGAGCAAGAAATGATTACCTCAATAAAAGAAGAGAGTCAGAGAGAGACTATGAAAGGGACATCACCAGAAAGGCTAAAGAAAATCCCAAGCTTTTCCACAGCTTTATCAGAAGAAAACTGAAGGTAACTGAACAGGTATTAAGGCTTAAGAGAGCGAATGGAAGCATCACTGAAACGGATGAAGAGATCTGCAAAGAACTGAACAAGGAGTTTCAGTCAGTATTTACAGTAGTAAATACCCCACCCGCTCAGATTGCAGAGATAGAAGCTCATGGGCCGGTATTAGAGAACATCAACCTTTCTGCCACAGAGGTATGCAAAGTGCTGAGGGAGTTAGATGTCCATAAAGCTTCAGGTCCTGATAACATATCCCCTCATGTGCCTAAAAAATGCGCAAATTCAATATCAGTGGCACTAAGTGTCATTTTTAAAAAGTCACTGGAGTCAGGGGAGATTCCAAGATGCTGGAAACATGCAAACGTGATACCTATCTTCATAAAGGGAAAGAGGGATACGGCTCTAAACAATAGACCAGTTTCCTTGATCAGCATAGTGTGCAAAGTTATGGAGAAACTACTAAGGAAACATATCTCTCTTCACTTGGAATCCTTCAACTTTTTGTCAGTGAGACAACATGGCTTCAGAGAAGGTAGATCAACAGTAACAAACTTATTAGAATTTTATGATGAGTTAAGCCGAATCTTACAGGAAAGAGAGGGCTGGGCAGAGTGCATATTCCTAGAGTTCCAGAAAGCATTTGACACTGTTCCACAAGGGAGACTTATTAGGAAGCTGCAAGCAATGGCTAGAATA
>JAXCGZ010017021.1:105000-125000 GCA_037179515.1 Halocaridina rubra
TATATATATATATATATATATATATCGTCATCTCAGAGCCTAGTCATGCATATCTCTGGGTCCTATGTACTTTGTTTTTTTCTGTCTGTCGTTTTCCTTTGTGTGACATTGCCTCATCTCTGCCTTGTCCTTGACCTTTTTCTATTCCTTTGTCTTGGTATTTTCTCGTGGCCGGGCCTTTATTGATGAGGGCAGTTTCTGCCTGTCCCGGTGTCACACTCATAAAATATATATATATATATATATATATATATATATATATATATATATATATATATATATATATATATATATATATATATATATATATGGGGCAGTGCCCTGTGGTGGCGGGCACAACATCGAAGAATAACCCCAAGGTATTCCCTGCATGTCGTAAGAGGCGACTAAAAGTGGACGGGGCGAGTGGACTGAGAATCCCCCCTTGTATTAACCTCCCGCGAGACGTCAAAGAAGAAGGGGAGTAGAGGGGAAAATAACTTCTCCCCAAACTCTAGTTATGGGGTGTCTAAATGTGTGTGGTTGTAGTGCGATAGAGAGCAAAAAATGTGAGATTAGATATATGTTTGGTGGGAAGAGGATTGATGTATTGGCATTGTGTGAGACGAAGATGAAAGGAAAAGGAGAAGTCGCATTTGGTGATGTGACAGGTAGGGTGTCTGGGGTTGAATGGGGGAGAGCGAGAGAAGGTGCGGCATTATTGCTGAGTGAATGGATGGTAAATAAGGTAGTGGAATGGAAAGAAGTGTCATCTAGGCTGATGTGGGGGAGGGCTAGGATAGGTAGGGAATGTTGGGCTTTTGTTAGTGTGTATGGGCCAGGATGTGAGAGAAGTGAGGAAGAGCAGGATGAATTCTGAAATGAGTTAACTAGGTGTGTGGATGGTCTGAGTAGAAGGAACTGTGTAGTTGTGTTGACTGACTTGAATGCCAGAGTGGGTGATGGAGAGATAGAAGGTGTTGTAGGAAAGTATGGGGTACCAGGTGGGAATGAGAGTGGCGAGAGACTGTTAGATATGTGTGTGGAGCAAGAGTCGGTGATAGGTAATAGTTTTTTCAAGAAGTTAATAAATAAGTATACATGGATGAGAGTGGCAAATGGAAGAGTGAAAGAAAGAGCATTGATAGATTATGTGTTGGTAGCAAAGAGCATGATTGGTAGAGTGAAAGATGTGCATGAATTTAGGGGTGTGGCTGCTGGGATGTCTGATCATTTTTTGGTTGAAGAAAAAGTGGTAGTAGCAAAAGAGTGAGGAAATAGAGTGGGGGGATGGGGAAGGGATATGGTGAAGGTGGAAGAGTTAAAAAAAAAAACAAAGAAGAGACAGGAATATCAGGACAGGTTGAAAGTGGCATATGACAGGGTGAAAGAAAGAGAAGTTGAGGAGTTAAAGGAAGAATGGGGGTTGATGAAAGAATGTTTTGTGGGACATGCAAGTGATGTATATAGAAAGAGGTTTGTTGGAGGTGGCATGAGGAGGGGCAGCAAGTGGTGGAATGAAGGGGTGAAAATGAAAGTGGAAGAGAAAAAGAGGACTTTTGAGGAATGGCTGCAGAGTAACAGTAGAGAGAAGTATGAGAGATATAGGGAGAAAAATGTGGAAACCAAGTGGAAGGTAGAGGAAGAGAAGAGGTTGGCAAATGTTAGGTGGGGACAGGATTTTAGTAGGTCATATGAGGCGAATAAAAAGAAGTTTTGGAAAGAAGTGAAGAGAGTAAGGAAGGGTGGATCGAGGATGGAAAAGACTGTGAAAGATGTGAATGGACAGATGTTAAGAGGGAACGATGCAAAGAAAAGATGGACAGAATATTTTGAGTGCTTGTTGAATATTGAGGAAGATAGAGAGGCAGCTATAGTGGCAGTGGGGGGTGTTCAAGTGCCAGTAATTTGAAATGAAAATGAGAGAGAGTTTACAAGAGAGGAGGTGAAAAGGGCATTGTATGAAGCGAAAGCAGGTAAAGCACCTGGAATGGATGGTGTGAGAGCGGAGATGTTGAAAGAAGGGGGTGTGACTGCACTGGAATGGTTAGTGAGAGTGTTTAATATATGCTTTATGTTGTCAATGGTGCCAGTGGAATGGGTGATTGCTTGTATAGTGCCCCTATACAAAGGTAAGGGAGATGTGTATGAACGCAGTAATTTTAGAGGTATAAGTTTGTTGAGTGTGGTAGGAAAAGTGTATGGTAGGGTACTGATTAATTGGATTAGGGATAGGACAGAAAATGTGATCGTGGAAGTGCAGAGTGGTTTTAAGAGAGGTAGAGGTTCTTATAGTTAGGTAGTTATGTGAGAAATATTTAGGAAAGGGCAAGGATGTGTATTTTGCATTATTGGATCTGGAGGGAGGAGGGTAAGAATACTTCCTCTGTGTTCCCCTGCGTGTGTCGTCAAGGTTGACTAAATGGGGCGGAGCGAGGGGACTGGGAATCCTCTTTTCTGTACTTATTTCCCACAAAAAGTCAAATTAATTTTCTTTGACTCAGTCACCCCCCTTATAAGGGGGAATATGGCTTTGGTATATGAATGGATGGATGGATCTGGAGAAAGCGTATGATAGAGCTGATAGAGAGGCAATGTGGAATGTTTTGAGGTTGTATGGAATTGATGGTAAACTGTTGCATGCAGTGAAGAGTATGTATGAGGGCAGTAGAGCTTGTGTTAGGGTAGGGAATGAAGTGAGTGAGTGGTTTCCAGTGAGTGTGGGACTGAGACAGGGATATGTGATGTCACCATGGCTGTTCAATTTGTATATTGATGGAGTTGTAAGAGAGGTGAATGAGCGAGTGCGTGGTCGAGGTTTGAGAATGGTAGATGGAGATGATAACGATTGGGAGCTGAATTAGTTGCTGTTTGCAGATGACACTGTGGTGGTGGCAGATACAGAGGAGAAGCTGCATCAGTTAGTGTCAGAATTTGGAATGGTGTGTGAGAGAAGGAAGTTGCGAGTGAATGTGGGAAAGAGTGAGGTTATGAGGAGTACAAGCAATGAGGATGGTGCTGGATTGAATGTTATGTTGAATGGAGAGACACTTGAGGAAGTTGATCAGCTTAAGTGTTTAGGCTCGGTTATAGCTGCAAATGGTGGAGTGGAAGCAGATGTGTGTCACAGAGTGAATGAAGGATGTAAAGTGTTGGATGCGTTGAAAGGAGTGATGAAGAATAGAGGGTTGGAAATGAATGTTAAGAAAGTTTTGTATGAGAAAGTGGTTGTGCCAACTGTGATGGATGGATCAGAGTTATGGGGATATGAAAGTAAGTGAGAGACGGAAACTAAATGTGTTTGAGATGAAATGCCTGAGGAGTATGATTGGTGTATCTCGATTGGATAGGGTTAGGAATGAAGTGGTGAGAGCAAGAATGGGTGTGAGGAGAGAATTTGCAGCCAGAGTAGTTATAAATGTTTTGAGATGGTTTGGTCATGTGGAAAGGATGGATGATGAAAGATTGCTAAAGAAAGGTGATGAATGCGAGAGTTGATGAGAGAAATGCTAGAGGGAGGCCTAGGTTTGGGTGGATGGATGGAGTAAGGAGAGCCCTGAATAATAGGAGGATGGATGAGAGGGAAGCAAGTGAGCGTGCCAGGAATAGGAATGAGTGGCGAACAATTATGACGCAGCTCTGATGGGCATCTGCTGTTACCATTGGGCTACATCTTACAGAGGTAGCCCTGTGGTAGGGACAGTAGGGGAGTTGGCAGTTATGAAGCGACACAGGTTGTGGAAGAGCCGAGAGGATGGGCTGTGGCACTCCAGCAGTGCCATCTGAACGGTCTCTACCTCCTCGTCAATGCCCATAGAGCAAAGTAATCCCTTTATTGTTTCTCTTTTGATGTCGGCTACCCCCCCCCCACTTGGGGGAGACAGCCAAGGCAGATAGATAGATAGATTATATTAATTATATTATATTACATTATATTCTATTGTATTATATTGTATTATATATAGCAGGTTTCATCTTCACTGACTTTATTCAGAAATATTTTGCAGTACTCTAATCACCTACCTGCACCTCCATAATGCCAGCTCTGTAACGTGCGAGTGACATAAGGCTTCATTTTGTTGGTTCTTAAATTTAAGAGATTGCGAACGTTTCTGTCACGGACACCCAACATTGAAACAAGACTACTAGATTTTTGAAGAGTGCACATCAATGATTTTTTTTTTTTTTTTAACTCATTGGACTCAATGGTTGTATTTGAATGTGGCCGTTCTGATCTTGGGGCATTATATAAGACTTGTGATATTATGGCTCTGCATGTGCTCGACAACATAAAAGCAGAATTAGCTCCAACTCTGAATTTGGTGATCATGTTTAATTGCTATATATGTTTTTTCCTTTGTTAATCGTAAAGCCATATTTTTTCAGAATTCTGAAATTATATATATATATATATATATATATATATATATATATATATATATATATATATATATATATATATATATATATATATATATATATATATATATAAAGGAAAACTGCTTAGATAAAACAATAATGTACAGTAATATATATATATATATATATATATATATATATATATATATATATATATATATATATATATATATATATATATATATATAAATATATATATATATATATATATATATATATATATATATATATATATATATATATATATATATATATATATATATATATATATATATATATATATATATATATATATCTTCTTCGTCTACATATTTTCCCACTTTTATGTGGGGTCGAAGTTTATGGCCAGTGTTCTCCATATGTTTCTGTCCCATACCTCATCTCCCAACAAACCTTTACACCTCAGGTCGTCATTGATGCAGTCCATCCACCTACATTATGGTCTCCCCCTCCTTCTCCTACCCTGTATATCCATTTCCATCACCCTCCTCCCAACATACTGTTCATCCCTCCTAACGACATGACCATACCATCTTAGTTACTTTCTTGTATCTTATCTGATATTTCTCTACCTTTTGAGGTGCCTCTAATTACCTCGTTTCTGATCTTATCGCTTCTTGTCACCCCACACATCCATCTCAACATCCTCATCTCTGCCACATCCATTTTTTTCTCCTGTGTCTTCTTTATTGCCCATGTCTCTGCTCCATACATCATCGCAGGTCTCACAACTGTCTTATGCACTTTACCTCTCAACTTAATCCCTATTCTCCTGTCGGACAGCACCCCAGACACTTTCTTCCAGTTCTTCCATCCCGCTTGTATTCTGTGGGTTATTTCTGACTCTAGTTCACCATCCTCTGTTACTGTTGATCCCAAATACTTGAACTTTTCAACTCTTTTCAACTCTATCCCCTGCAAATTGTCCTCCCCATCCTCATCATCTCTCAACCTAAAGTACTCTGTCTTCTTCCTGCTGATTCTCAGTCCTCTATCCTCCATCACTATTCTCCACTCCTCAAGCTTCTCCTCCAATACCTCTCGTCTGTTGCTACACAGTACAATGTCATCTGCAAAGAGCATACACCATGGAGACTGATCTCTAATACCCTGGGTTACTACATCCAAGACCAGATCAAATAGATATGGACTCAAAGCAGACCTTTGAGAGACTTTTTGTCAAGCCCACACTGTTCTTAACATTTGCCTCTGCCCTCTCATACATATCTTGGATGATTCTTACATATTTCTCGGTGACTCCCTTTTCTCTAATACACCTCCACACCTCTTGACGTGGTACTTGATCATATGCCTTTTCCAGGTCAATAAAGACCATATGCAGTCCTCTGTGTTTCTCTCGATGCTTTTCCATCATTTGTCTCAAGGCAAATATGACATCCACTGTCCCTCTTCCAGGCATGAAGCCAAACTGTTCATCTCCAATTGTCGTTACCTCTCTGAGTCTCCTCTCTATGATCTTCTCCCATATCTTCTTAGTATGACTTAACAACTTTATACCTCTATAGTTTCCAAACTCATGAATGACTCCCATCCCTTTATAGATTGGAATGATTAGTCTTCCTCTCCACTCCTCTGGCATCTTATCCTGACTAAAGATGTTTTGAATTAAATCCCACATCATATCTATGCCTTCCTCTCCAAGACTCTTCCATACCTCCACTGGCATCTTATCAGGTCCTGCTGCCTTTCCATTTTTAATTTTCCTTACTGCCCGCTCTACCTCTATTCTAGCCACTGTTGTTGTAACTGCTTCATTTGGAAGTCCATCTTCAAATACTGCTCATGGGTTCTCTTCATTTAGTCTTCTTTGGCTACATCGTTTCCCACTTTTATGTGGGGTCAATGTTTCTGGCCAGTTTTCTCCATTTGTTTCTGTCCCATACCTCATTACCCAACAAACATTTAAACCTCAGGTCGTCATTGATGCAATCCATCCACCTATGCTTTGGTCTCCCTCTCCTTCTCCTACCCTGTATATCCATTTCCATCACCCTCCTCCCAACATACTGTTCATCCCTCCTAACGACATGACCATACCATCTAAGTCTACTTTCTTGCATTTTATCTGATATTTCTCTACCTTTTGAGGTACCTCTAATTACCTCATATCTGATCTTATTGCTTCTTGTCACCCCACACATCCATCTCAACATCCTCATCTCTGCCACAACCAGGTTTTTCTTTTGTGTCTTCTTTGTTGCCCATGTCTCTGCTCCATACATCATCACAGGTCTCATAATTGTCTTATGCACTTTACCCCTCAACTTAATCCCTATTCTCCTGTCGCACAGCACTCCAGACTTTCTTCCAGTTCTTCCATCCCGCTTGTATTCTGTGGGTTATTTCTGACACTAGGTCACCATCTTTTGCTACTGTTGATCCCAAATACTTGAACTTTTCAACTCTTTTCAACTCCTTCCCCTGCAAATTGACTTTCCCATCCTCATCATTTCTCAGCCTCAAGTACTCTGTCTTCTTCCTGCTGATTTTCAGTCCTCTATCCTCCATCATTCTTCTCCACTCCTCAAGCTTCTCCTCCACTACCTCTCGTCTGTTGCTACACAGTACAATGTAATCCTTCAAAATAAGATTCACATCTGCTTTTTATTTCCTCCTCTTCTGCTAGAACTTCTCCATGGTTATCCTTTATTTGTCTTACTTGGGTCAAGTCCTTGGTTGCAGCATCTCAGGCCTTGGCAATTCGCCATATTTTCTTCTCTCCTTCTAGTGTTTCCAGCTCTTCATAGACTTCATTCCATTTCTCTGCCTTTGCTTTTGATACTGCTCTCCTTGCTTGCCTCTTTGCCTGCTTGTACTTTTCTTTATCCTGCTCCAGGCCTGATAAATCTGCATTTTTCTTAGCTTCTTTCTTGTTCTTCACCCATTCTTGCACTTCCTCATTCCACCACCATGACTCTTTATCATTTGGGGGTTTCCTTCCTGATGAACTTTCAAGTACCTCCTCACCAACCCTCAAAATCACCTTACTATTCTCTGTTCACCATTCTTGTACATTCTCATGCAACCTTATCGCTTCCAACACTCTTCCCTTAAACATAGCTCTCAGCTCTAAACCTTTCAATCTCCACCACTTTATCTTTGGGTCCATCCTCGGCTTCTTACTCTTTCTACATTTCCTGAGTCTGCAGTCAGTAACTACTATCCTATGTTGCACTGCTACACTCTCCCAAATTATTACTTTACAGTTGCTTATCTCCTTCAGATGGTCTCTCCTACACAACAGTAAATCTATCTGGCTCTTCCTCCCACCACTACTGTATGTAATCAATCTATTTTCTTTTTTCTCAAATAATGTGTTGACCAATGCCAGATCAAATGCCACTGCAAAATCAATCACTCTCTCTCCCCCCTCATTTCTCTCGCCCACCCCCCAGCCACCATGAACTCTACCTATCCCAGTCCTCCCAATTCCCAAGTGGCCATTTAGATCTCCTCCCAAAATTACCCTCTCCCTTATAGGAATTGTTCTAAACTCCTGGTTCATCTCCTCCCAAAATACATCCTTCTCCTCCACTGTACAACCAGTTTGTGGGGCATAGGCACATACCACATTGACTACTGTTTCTCCCAGTCCCAGCTTTAAACTCATAATTCTGTCACTCTTTCTATTCACACCAAGTAAGCTTTCCTTCAGGTCTTTGGATAGTATTATTCCTACACCATTTCTCCCTTCTTCATTTGCTCCACTATAGAACAATTGGCAACCCTCACCCAGTTCCCTCGCCTTATTTCCTTTCCTCCTGGTCTCCTGCACACACAGCACTCCAATTCTCCTCATCTCCATCAGGTCCACCAATTCTCGCCCCTTCCCAGTCATCGTCCCCACATTAAGAGTGCCCACCCGCAGCATCTGACACTCTCCCTCGAACTTGCCTCTATAACCCAGCCCGCCCATGACTAGGTAGCCCTTGCTGTCTTTCCGGACGGGTCAGGCGAAGCCCCAACGCATCGCCTAAGGGGAACTCCCTAGTATGGTGAGTATTCTCGTTATCTGTACTGGCCATATTTTGGTTTTGGCAAAATTTTTATGGCCGGATGCTCTTTCTGCCGCCAACCCTCCCCATCTACCCGGGCTTGGGACCGGCACAAAGTTGAGGCTGACTTGCCCCACTTAGTGGCTGGATTTTATATATATATATATATATATATATATATATATATATATATATATATATATATATATATATATATATATATATATATATATATATATATATATATATATATATAATATGCATGTGTGTGGGTATGAAATTACGTAATTGTATTTACCTACTTGTGCTTACGGGAAAAGCCCCAAGCTCGTAACTTCCCGTCTCCTGGTCGGTTCCATTTTGTTCTTAGTGATACTAATCACACTTGTCCTTAAAACTATGGATTGAGTTAGCATTAACTACCTCCTCGCTTAGCGAATTTCAATTATCAACTACTCTTACAGTAAAAAACTACTTCCTTATATCCTGCAATGAAGTTTTCTTACGAAGCTTCAAACTATGACCTCTAGTTCTAGTGCCAGCCATATCAAAATATCGATCCCTATCCACTTTATTATAAGCATGAAGGAATTTAAACTGTCACCATATTCCCCCCTCAATCTTCTAGCTTCGAGTGATGGTAAGTCTAATTCCCTCAGACTCTCCATGAGATTGTGTATTTCTGGTACCATTTTCATGGCATGTCTTGGAACTCTTTCCAGCTTAACTACGTGCTCTTTCAAGTGCGGATTCCAAAAGGGGGCTGCATATTCAAAATTTGGCCTCACAAAGGTTACATAAATAGTTCTGAACATTTTCATGTCCATGTGCTTGGAGGCTACCCTTACATTTGCTAAGAAAGTGTATACTGCCCTTACTATGCCAATTATATGCATTTCTGGAGACTAATCGGCCATTATGTTTACTCCTAGACCCCTCACATTTTCTGCCCTTTGAAGTTGTACTCCTGCCACTGGGTAGTCAAGCTTGGGCCTTCTTGCACTTGTACCCATTCTCATTACCTAACATTTTTAAGCATTGAATTTCATTAGCCACTTTTCATGCAGACTATTTAAATCTTCCTGAAGTTTTCTACCACTGTTCTCGTTTCTTACTCTCTTCACAATCTTTGTATCATCTGCAAATATATTCATGAAGGAATTTACAGACTCTGGTAAGTCATATAAAAGGAACAAAAGTGGCCCTAAAGCTGCACCCTGTAGAACTCCACTACTAACTCAGTTCCCTTCCTTCTAAGTATTTTTTTTAACAATTTCAAGACATTTCCACCTATTCTAACCATTGTTTGCAGTTTCTTAATAAGTCTCCCGTGTGGGGCAGTGTCAAATGTGTGTGTGTGTATATATATATATATATATATATATATATATATATATATATATATATATATATATATATATATATATATATATATATATATATATATATATATATATATATATATATATATATACTATATATATATATATATATATATATATATATATATATATATATATATATATATATATATATATATATATATATATATATATATATATATATATATATATATATATATATATATATTATATATTATATATATATATATATATATATATATATATATATATATATATATGTATATATATATATATATATATATATATATATATATATATATATATATATATATATATATATATATATATATATATATGTATGTATATGTATATATATATATATATATATATATATATATATATATATATATATATATATATATATATATATATATATATATATATATATATATATATATATATATATATATATATATATATATATATATATAAGCATACACACACACATATACCATACAAAACAAAGGAAGAGGTGGAAAGGATCAAAAACTTGTTGCAAGAGGCTAGAAGGTTAAATGAGGGAAGATATGAAATGGGAAGAAAATTTTTTTCTTTCAGAGTTCTTCCAGCCAAAGGGGAGGTAAAGAAGATAATGAGAGAAGATTAGGAGATGCGGCCTTATTAAGATTGCTATACACAAATGCTGATGGATAAGCTGGTAAGGCAGTAGAATTAAAAAATATGATTTACAACAGTAAGGCAGATATCGTAGCATAGTTACCGGGTCAGAGAGCATTATAATAACTTGTATATAAAAACCACCAAGGAACCAACATAAGCTAAAGGTTTATGAGGACAGTCATATAGGTACTTTTGAAGTCATAAACTCAGATGTTAACATTACACGGGAAAGAAAGTGTAAGATTTTGATTATGGGAGACTTTAATCATAAAGAGATAGATTGGCTAAATCTTGACCCACACAGTGGTTAGGACTCATACGGGGCAAGATTTCTAGATTGTTTACAAGAGAATTTTCTACACCAACATGTACTGGAACTAATGAGGGCCAGGGGTGGGAATGAGTCATCGTTGCTTCATCTAGTAATCAAAGAAATTTCTTTTGGGATATTGAAAAAAATTAGTATGAATCACTAATTGGAAAGAGTGACCACTCTGTATTGTTGATGGAGTATATAATCGAAGATATTCTTTCTGAAAGTAGAGGCACTGAGGACATGATGAGGAACTATCCGAAAGGAGATTACATCAAAATGAATGAGCTTTTTGCAGTTATTGACTGGAGGACCTTATTTAACAACAAATCTGTACAAGAAATGTTCATTATATTCTTTGAGGAATATGGGAAGATAATAGATTACTGCATACATTCCACCAAAATAGGAGTTATCCCTGCCAGAGAGAAATGGTTCAATAATAAGTGTAAGAGAGCTAAGGATTGGAGAGACAAATGCTGGAAATGGTATGGGAGGAGAAAAAGCATATATGCCTGGCAGACTTATAAAAGAGCAAGAAATGATTACCTAAGTAAAAGAAGAAAGGCCGAGAGAGACTGTGAAAGGGATCACCAGGACGACTAAAGAACTCTAAACTTTTCCTTATCAGAGGAAAACTGAAGGTCAAAGAACAGCTAATAAAGCTAAAGAGAGTGGATGGAAGCATCACTGAGACGGATGATGAGATCTGTGAAAAATTGAACAAGGAGTTGCAGCCAGAATTTAGAGCAGAATATACTTCACCTTCTCAGATTACGGAGATAGGAGCTCATGGACCGGTATTAGAGAACATCATCTTTTCAGCCACAGAGGTATGCAAAGCTCTGATGAAGTAAGATGCCCATAAAGCTACAGGTCCTGATGATATATCCCCATATGTACTTAAGAAATGCGCTAAATCAATATCTAAGGCACTATGTATCATATTTGAAAAGTCGCTGGAATCTATAGAGTTTCCAATATGCTGTAAACAAGTGAACGTGGTACCTATCTTCAAAAAGGGAAGTAGGGATACAGCTCTAAACCATAGACCTATGCACTTGACCAGCATGGTTTGCAAAGTTATGGAGAAACTATTACAGAAACACATCTCTTTTCACTTGGAATCCATTAGTTTTTGTCAGTGAGACAACATGACTTCATGGAAGGTAGATAAAAAACAACAAACTTAATAGAATTTCATTATGAGGTAAGTCGAATCTTACAGGAAAGAGAGGGCTGGGCAGAATACATATTCCTAGACTTCCAAAAGACATCTGATACGGTCCCTCATGGGAAACTTATTAAGAAGCTGCAAGTAATGGTGAGAATAGGTGGAAATGTCTTGGGATGGATAAAAATTTACTCAGAGGGAAGGGAACAGACAGTTAGAATAAGACACTCAGTGTCTGAATGGAGAAAGGTTAGTAGTGGGGTTCCACATGGTTCAGTTTGAGTGCCACTTTTGCTCCGTGTATATGTAACTAGCCTACTAGAGTCAGTAAATTTATTCGGGGATATGTCTTCAGATGATGCAAAGATTGTGTAGAAAGTAAGAGACGAGAACAATGGTAGAGAACTTCTGCATGAGTGGTAAGAAAAGCTGCTAATCAAGTTCAATACTTCAAAACGTAAGGTAATGAGAATGGGTACAAGTGTGAGAGGGTCCAAGCTTGAATACTCAATAGCAGGAGCAGAACTTCAAGAGACAGAGAATGAGAGAGATTCAGGAGTATAAATACTGGCAGATTTGTCTCCAGAAATGCATATAAATGGCATAGTAAGGGCAGCATTTGCTTTCTTTGCAAATGTAAGGGTAACTTTCAGGCACTTGGAACTGGCAATTTTCAGATGTATTTATGTAGCTTGTGTGAGGTCAAAACTTGAATATGCAGCCCCCTTTTGGAATCAACACTTGAAAGAACACATTGGAAAAAGTTCCAAGACATGCCACGAAATTGGTCCCAGAAATACGCAATCTTAGTTATGAGGAGAAGCCGAGGGAATTAGAATTACTTTCACTCGAAACTAGAAGAATGAGGGGGGGGGGATATGGTGTGAATTTTAAAGTCCTTCATGGTTATACAGAGTGGATAGGGATCGATATTTTGATATGGCTGGCACTAGAACTAGAGATCATAGTTTGAAGCTTCGTAAAAAATCTTTGCAGGATGTAAATTAGTACTTTTTTTAGTGTAAGAATAGTTGATGACTGGAATTCGCTGAGGAATTAGGTATTTAATGCTAACTCAATCCATAGTTTTAAGGACATATATGATAAGAATAACTAAGTACAAAAATGGAACTGACCAGGAGACGGGGAGTTGCGAGCATAGGATTCTTTGTTGTAAGCACAATCAGGTAATTACAATTATTTAAGTACACCCACGTAACTCGGATCTTACAGGAAAAAGATGGCTGGGCAGATTGCATATTCCTACATTTTCAGAGGGCATTTGATACAGTCCTACATGGGAGACTTATTAAGAAGCTACAAGTAATGGAGAGAATAGGTGGAAATGTCTTGGAATGGATTTAAACTTACTAAGAAAGAAGGAACAGAGAGTTAGAGCAAGACACTTAGTGTCTCAATGGAGAAGGATTAGTAGTTGCGTTACACAGGGTTCAGTTCTAGGGCCACTTTTGTGATTTGTATAAGTAAAGGACCTATCAGATTCTTAAAATTCATTCATGAATATGTTTGCAGATGATGCAAAAATTGTGAAGAAAATGAGAGACGAGAACATTGGTAGAAAACTTCAGGAAGACCTAAATAGTCTGCATGAATGGTCAGAAAATTTGCTATTGAAACTGAATGGTTCAAAATGTAAGGTAATGACAACTGGCACAAGTGCAAGGAGGTCCAAGCTTGGATACTCTATAGCAGGAGCAGAACTTCAAAAGTCGCAGAATGAGAGCGATCTAGGAGTAAATATGCTTGCAGAAATGCATATAAATGGCATAGTAAGGGCAGCATATGCTTTCTTAGCAAATGTAAGGGTAGCCTTCAAGCACATGGACAAAGAAATGTTCAGAAATATTTATGCAACTTAATTGAGACCAAAGCTTGAATATACAGCCCCATTTGGAACCCTTAAAAAAAACACACACAATTAAGTTGGAAAAAGCTCAAAGGAATGCCACGAATCTGGTGCCAGAAATACGCAATCTCAGTTATGATGAGAGGCTGACGGAATTAGACTTACCATCACCCGAAGCTAGAAGAATGAGGGGGGTATGGAGATGGCTTTTAAATTCCTTCATGGTTATTACAGAGTGGATAGGGATCGATATTTTGATATGACTGGCACTAGAATTAGAGGTCATAGTTTTAAACTTCGTAAGAAATCTTTGTAGGATGTAAAGATGTACTTTTTTAGTATAAGAGTAGTTGATGCTTGGAATTCGCTAAGCGAAGAGGTAGTTAATGCTAACTTAATCTATAGTTTTAAGGACAAGTAAGATAAGTATCTCTAAATACAATAAATGAACCGCCAAGGAGACGGAGAGTTACGAGCACAGGGTTTTTTCCCGTAAGCACAATCGGGTAATCACTATTAGGTAATTTTACACACACAAGCGCGCGCGCACACACACTCACAAAACTCGGTGGCTGGAGTACAACTTCGAGAGACAGAAAATGACAGAGAGCTAGGAGTAAACATACTGGCAGATTTGTCTCCAGAAATACATATAAATGGCATAGTAAGGGCAGCATATGCATTCTTATCAAATGTAAGGGTAGCCTTCAGGCACATGGACAAGGAAATGTTCAGAAATATTTATGTAACCTATGTGAGGCCAAAACTCGAATATGAAGCCCCCTTTTGGAATCCACACTTGAAAAAACACATAGCTAAGCTTGAAAAAGTTCAAAGACATGCCACGAAACTGGTGCCAGATATACGCAATCTCAGTTATGATGAGAGGCTGAGGGAATTAGACTTACCATCACTCGAAACTAGAAGATTGAGGGGGGATATGGTGAGAGTGTTTAAATTCCTTCATGGTTATGATAGAGTGGATAGGGATCGATATTTTGATATGGCTGGCTCTACAACTAGAGGTCATAGTTTGAAGCTTCGTAAGAAAACTTCTTTGCAGGATGTAAGGAAATACTTCTTCAGTGTAAGAGTAGTTGATAATTGGAATTGGCTAAGCGAGGAGGTAGTTAATGCTATCTCAATCCATAGTTTTAAGGACAGGTATGATAAGTATCACTAAGTATAATATGGAACCGATGAGGAGACGGGAAGATACGAGCTTTGGGCTCTTTCCCGTAAACACAATTAGGTAAGTACAATTAGGTAAGCACACACACACACACACACACACACACACACACACACACACACACACACACACACTATATATATATATATATATATATATATATATATATATATATATATATATATATATATATATATATATATATATATATATATATATATATGGATGGATGGATGGATGGATTCGGTTTTACGTCACGAACTCCCTTTTCTACTAAGGGCTAGGATGGTTGCCTTCTTACAAAGGACTTGTTTTGGATATATATATATATATATATATATATATATATATATATATATATATATATATATATATATATATATATATATATATATATATATATATATATATATATATATATATGTATATATATATATATATATATATATATATATATATATATATATATATATATATATATATATATATATATATATGGCCTCATTCCCCTTTATAAGGGGGATGGCCGAGCCAAGAAACATTCATTCACCACAATCCACACATACCTCAACCATTCCTCTTAGCTCCTTGAGGATAAAGGATTGCCACGTTTCCCCCATTCCACCCTGCATGAAGCACCCACAAGGTAGGTGGGTGAGGATGCTCTGCAATGAGGACCGACAACCGCAGCTGGTTTCCCCCAAACGTTTCATCACTTGGAAGCTCCCCTCACACCTGTCTATCACAGTTCACTGAGCTAGCAGGTGCGAGAAGTCCCTTTGGCCTGTGTCATCTATACACAATCCTCCTCCGCTCATTCCTATCTCTTGCACACACTCTTCCCTGCTCCACTGATATTCCACGTGAAATTCATCCATCTCATTCTAGGTTTCCCTCTTGACCTAACTGCAATCACTTTTGCACTCTACACTCTCTTCACTGTTTATTCACCACCCATCCTTTGCATGTGTCCAAACCATGTCAACACTCTGATCTAACCAATCCAACAGCTTCCTTTCAACACCTGTTTTCTGCCTGACATCCTCATTTCTTACTCTATCTACTGTAGATACACCAATCGTTCATCTCAGACACCTCATCTTTATTACATTCAACTTGTTCCTTTCATCCTCTCTTGCATTCTAAGTCTCTGATACATACATTGCTGTCGGCACAATCAGACTTTTATATATCCTTCTTTTTGCACACATTCCCAAATATCTATTTCTCATTACACTTTTCAACCCACCTAGACATTTATTTGCTTCCTTCGGTCTATGACTTATCACTGCATTCACTCATCCACTCATTGATACATGCGAACCCTGATACTTAAAACTTTCAGATTCTTCAAGTAACTCCCCATTCACTCCTACATGCAGTTTGCCAACATTAACACTCCTCATGCATCTCATGACTTTACTTTTACCAATATTCCCCCTCAACTTCCCTCTTTCACACAACCTAACAAACTTAGTTACCAAATGATTCAGTTCTTTCTAAGTATAAGCCACCAATACAGTATCAACTGCAAATAGCAACTGATTGAATTTCCACAACCTTCCATCCCAACCCACTAGTTCCAAACATCTGTCTAATACTCTTTCATTTACTTCCCTTACAACTCCATCCACCTACACATTAGAGAACCATAATAACATAATACAACCTTGATGTAACCTTACATTAACCTCAAGCCAATCATTCATTCCACTCCCAACTCTCACACATGCTCTACTATTCCTGTGAAAACTCTTCACGACGTTCAACAAACTTCCACTTACTGCTGTAGTCTCAACACACTCTACAACCCCTCTTTATCTACCCTGTCATACGCTTTCTCTAAGTTCATAGAAACCCAAAAGCTTTCCTTAATTTTCTCAAAGGACTTTTCACATGCCTGTCTTACCACAAACATCTGATCCACACTTCCTCTTCCTCTCTTGAACCCACACTGTCTTTCCCCAATCAATCTCTCAGTACCTTTCCTAATTCTCTTGATTAACACTCTTCCATTTACCTTACCAGCTACACTTAGCAAACTAATTCCTTTAAAATTACTACACTCATACTTACCTTCATTGCCTTTGCAAAGTGGAACTAGACATGTA
The DNA here is from genome assembly GCA_037179515.1 of Halocaridina rubra. Taxonomy (NCBI): domain Eukaryota; kingdom Metazoa; phylum Arthropoda; class Malacostraca; order Decapoda; family Atyidae; genus Halocaridina; species Halocaridina rubra. The sequence continues at coordinate 122,117 of JAXCGZ010017021.1, forward strand.
CTCCTCCAAGCAACTGGGACCCTCCCTTTCCTGAAGCATACATTTGACAACCTAACCATTCATATGCCGCCCCACGTTTTGACAAGCACTTAACATGACACCCATATATTCCTAGTGCTTTACCTGCTTTCATTGCTCTCAAAGTCAAATGTACCTGCTCTTTTATTGTTTCCCTATCATTCTCATCACCTACCATTTGCATTCTCCATTTGTTTCCCAAAGCCACAATCTCTACCTCTCTATCATCTTCCTCATTAAGCAGTTCCTTGAAATATTCAGCCCATCTCTCTCTCACCTAAATTTCATCCACTAGCAATTGACCATTTGCTCCTTTCACCCTCTTCTCTCTACCAGACTCACCTTTCCTCGCTCTTTTCACTTTCTTCCAAAACATTTATTTATTTTTCTCAAAATTCTCAGACAAACACCTACCCCACCTAACATCCACTTCTCTCTTTGCCTCCCTCACCACGCACTTTGCTAACCTACTCTTTGCACAGTACCTTTCATACTCCTCTACATTACCTACCTGTAACCATACCTCAAACGCCTGTTTCTTTTCAGCAATTACTGCACTCATCTCCTCGTTCCACCATTCACTGCCATTCCTTTTGATTTTTTTTTTATGAGAGTGACACCGGAACAGGTAATAACTGACCTCATCAATAAAGGACCGGGCACGAGAAAATACCAAGACAAAGGAAAAGAAAAAGGTTAAGTACAAGGCAGAGATGAGGTAATGTCACACAAAAGTAAATGACAGACAGAAAAAACAGTCAAACTACAGAGGACCTAGAGATATGGAGGACTAGGCTCTGAGATGACGATAGATCCGCTTTTTGAAGGATAATAGGTCATAAGAATTAGGAAAGACAGAAGGAGGAAGAGAGTTCCAGAGTCTGGAGGTAGATGGGAAGAAGCAGTCGCTGCACCGACCAATCTGCGAGCTACAAATCTCCACACAGTACCTGTTAGATGAGGCCGCTTGGCGAGTGTTACGCGGCCTAGGCAATGGGGGAGGGATGCAACTCGCAACTCATCAGAGCAGCGATGGAAGTATTAGCGATAAAAAAGAGAATGGGAAGATACCTTACGGCGATGAGAAAAAGAATCCAGATTAGAAGTAAGAGAAGGATCATTAATGAGTCTGACTGCCTTAAATTCAATCCTAGTAAGGAGATAAGTATAAGAAGAAGCACCCCAGATGTGTGAGCAGTAGTCTAAGCAGTGACGTATAAGACCTTTATAAATTTTAAGAACTGTAAAGAGGAAAAGTAATGACGAAAACGAAACAAAACCCCCAGTTTTTTGGATGAAGATTTAGAAATTTAGATTATGTGATTCCTCCAAACAAGTTAGAGGCTATATGGATTCCTAATATGTTGAGAGAATTAAGAGGATAAATTTCGTTAGTTTCAAAAACAATAAGGTTATCAGGAGGAGAAGAAGATAAAGAGAGAGCCAGAAACTGTGTCTTGGAGGCATTGAATTTAACTAAATTTTGAGTGCTCCACTCAGATACTCTGCAAATCGGTGATGAGAGTATAAGAAAGAGTGATACGAGACTGATTACAAGTAGCAGATGAAGGTTGTGAAGAAAAGGCAGAGGAAAAGTGAAGGGTAGAATCATCAGCAAAGGCATGAAGAAGAGAGGAAAATGGGGATTGTAGATCATTGATGAAGAGAAGGAACAGAGTAGGTGAAAGAACAGAGCCCAGTGTTACACCACTGGTAAAATAGAGAGGACTAGATGTCACGCCATCAACAATTACAGATACAAAACAGTCAGTAAGAAAACTGGAAATCAGAGAACAGAAAGAAGGGGTAAAGCCATAGACAGGGATTTTGGCTAAGTGAGCTTTGTGCCAGACTCTGTCAAAAGCCTTAGAGATATTAAGGGCAATGACAATAGATTCCCCATAGTTCCTCAGAGAAGATGACCATACATGAGTAAGATAGGACAGGAGATCACCAGTGGATTTTGCCTTGCGGAAGCCTTACTGGTGATCGGAGATAAGTGAGTTAGATGCAAGGCGTTTCAAGAAGTGAGCATTGAGCAAAGTTTTGAAAACTTTAGGAATAGAGGAGGTTAGGGCAATAGGTCGGTAGTTAGAAGGAACAGAGTGGTCACCCTTCTTAGGAACAGGTTGAACTACAGCATGCTTCCAAGATGAAGGATAGATACTGGTTGACAGAATGAGGCAAAAAAGATGGCAAAGCATGGGGGCCAGTTCAGCTGCAAACTCCTTAAGGAACCTTGCAGGGATACCATAGGGATCAGATGCCTTGTTTGTCTTTAGCAAGCAAAGAACCTTATAATCTTGCGTGATGAAAGGATAAAGGATGGCATAGGGTTAGAAAGGTGTAAAGAATGAGGAACAGGTGTGCTGGAATCATTTATAGAAGAGTTGGCAGAAAAATGAGAGCCAAAGAGAGTGGCTTTGTCAGTGGGAAAGCAAGCTGTAGAACCATCAGAATGAATGAGAGGGGGAAAGCTTGAGTTACAGAAGTTATTGGAGAGGTGTTTGGTCAAGGACCAGAAGCATTTGTCAGTGGGAGAGGGGTGAAGGTCATCAACTTTCCTTCTTATAAAGGAAGCCTTAGACCTTCGAATTTGAGCAGTACAGTGATTCCTAGCTACAATAAAAACAGAGCGAGTAAAATTGGAAGTAGAGGCTTGGTAAGATTGGTGTGCCTGATTCCTGGCCTGGATAGCTATGGAGCAGGCATGGTCAACCCAAGATTTAGGGGGAGAGAAAGTTTTTGTAGAAGAGGGGATGTACACCTCCATTCCCACAGTCATGATCTTAACAACTTTTAGAGTTACCTGATCAGGGTTGTGGGACCGAGAGCAGTATTCATCCCATGGGAAATCAAAGAGGAA